>CM034005.1:24820023-24890273 GCA_019603395.1 Cyrtorhinus lividipennis | reverse complement strand
CATGAATTTTTGTTTTTTATAAGCGTTTTCCAACAAAGAGCCGGATCGTGGGTCTGAAGTATATATTAGGCTTGAGAACGAGTGCAGCAAGACTGGCGTCCATAGTGGATTCTTGCAGGACGTAAACTCCCTGAAAAGAGTAAATTTTGAGTAATATTTGTAGGGCAAGTATTTTTGTTTCGCAGGCAAGAACCTACTCTTCTTTTGGATCAAAATAGGAATATGGTCTAGATGATTTACAACGGTAGATGTAAAACATTCGTGGCCAATGCCTGTCCTCAGTATTCAATCGTGATTAAAAGCTAAATTGTGGTAATGATGGAAGATTAGTTGGGCAATGCAAGTGACTAGAAGAATTTTCACCAACCTTTTTGAAAGGGCAGGACAATCTAGGAGTGATCTTGTCAAAAATAGGGGTCCAAGCAACGCCGCGTTGAATCACCATCTGACACGGGCTGTCGTACACCAGCCTGACGTAAAATTCACAGGAGCCTAAGTCCGCATAGCTATTGCATTTGTCGACGTGGACGGTCATCTAAGTACAAGAAGCTCCAATGGGTGGAATGAACGTTCCAAAGTTTCAACCGTTCCTACAGTTCGAAACTGTGAATCAAAAACTATTAACGATGAGGTTAGAAACAAACCAGATGACTGGTTGGTTGAGGCTGTTGCTGTTGCTGCATGTTTCTTCAACACAACATGAGTCTCGAATGTACCTGCCCAAGCCCATGTTCCAAGTCAAACTTGACCCCATCCCCTCACCCCAACATCTCAAACACGCTGGGTTCTGTGACATGCCACGTGGGGCCTGGGTGGCCAATGTCGTTGGTGCTTGGTGCTCGAGACTTTTCTGGTCGGCGGTTCAATTCAGTTCTTATATTCAAGCAGGGGCAACAATATTGAACAATAAGAGGAAGCCCAGTAGAATCCTAGTTAGGAGCACCAGGAATAGACTTGTTCAATAGCGTCCTCAATCCAGTGTCTTCTAAGGGCAGGGTAATAGGAGTACGGTCCGAGCACACTTGTGCACGCAGGAGAGCATTGGTATTGGCCCTTCTGTACTCTTCCTGCTAGGTATTGAACTTTCCACTGGACCAGCCAGCAGTGAAGTAGGTAACAAAAACCAGCAACCATCTTCTGTTTCCAGGCGCCCACCAGCACCAAACCCAAGCTGGTATGGACAGGATGGCGTTCTTTTCAGAACCAGTCCCCCATAATAGAGTCATTCCACTACTTAAAATCCTCATTGTAAGCAATCTTCAAATAATTAATTCCAGTTAATTTGAAGAATTACCAACCTGAGTCAAACTGCCGACGTCTTCTTCTATGTCCAAATGGCCATTCATTGTGATCATTCCTTTCCCTGTAACGTTGACGGTGATACCTTCTTGATGGAACGGTAGCTTTAGGTCACATCCGACGTATTCCCTCACTTGAACGACTTTTGTCATCTGAGCATATTATGAGAAAGGAGGACGATGAAGGACAATCTAGCTCGGACACATAGTAGGACATCCAAGAGCAAGATATTCCATCCCTTTCAGAGCAGAGCTTATCTACGGGATACGCCCAATGTACGGGTGGGCAATGATATGAATCGGTTTTGAATAGAAATGGGTTGTGACGGCTTTTTCCAGTCACATGTAGTTACATACAACTTGTTTCTGTTCCTTTGCAGTAGGTACACTAATTAGTATATTTTCCTGATACTCGTCCCAGTTGAGAAGTTATAATGTTCTTCAGCCTAGGAGCGACCATTAGATCGTCAATCAAGACTCTCCACCGGTAAAGTGAAAAAATTGCTTATCTTAAATACAAATGTTAAAAATAATATCAAACTTGTCCCAAAACTTAAAAAAATTAAATTAAGTGAAATTGCTTTCTTGCTCGGATTTGTTCTAGTTTCCAGCCTCCGTACCCCTCACCTAAAATTTCGAAGCCATCTTATCTTATCAGGTGCCTAGATAGCTAATTTTGTATTCAAACAATTGAGTGAATATAGCACGTTATCTTTCAATGCTGGAAATCTATTATGAACCCAAACTTCAGGCAATAAGTGAGGAAACTAATTTGATGGACCCCTCGTTTCAACAGGAAAAGGCGTCCAGTGAGCAGCTACTAAGTACTGACAGCCATTTAAAAGCTCCAGAAAAGTAGGATTTAAACAGAAAACCGCAAAATTGCTTTCTGTGGGCCCCTCCTGACCCTGCTGAGGTTATTACAAGAACACCCTCCTACATCCCCTACTATCCTGACCAATGCCCAGGTGTAATCTGCTGTGGACATGTCAATTCCATACCTTAGCCTTTGAGGTAACACTCCATGGGAATGTGGCAAGCAGCAACCATAGTATCTCCTTCATGCTGGTCTTAAGCACAAAATGAATGAAAACGACCCAAAACTAGCTGCGGCTTGATGTGATCTGATGTACCTATTGTTTCTGCATGTGCTGTGTGAAGGACCTTGTTAGTTGAGCTAATGAGAGAATCCTTAATTGCGTCCGTTGTAAAAGCTCGTACACCCCGGTACATGGGTACTTAACACACGTTTCCAGAGTCACAGCTGAAAGATGATCTTCATTCAACTTCTCAAAACACTCCTGCAAAATTTTATTTTTGATTTTCATGTAGACTCTAAGAGTTGACAATTTGAATAGAGAACGGGACCGGAGATGGTGGGAAAATTAAAATGGCGTTGATTTTTGAAAGCAGCAGTCCTTAAACGAAAAACTGGGTACCTACCCTCAAAACCTGCGAGCATCCCTCTCAACTCTTAAAAATCGTAGATGCCGCTCGGCGAGAAGGTAAACTTGTAGGTTCTTGGTTAACCTGGGCAATGCTTGGAATATTACAACGCACTATCTTCATATAATTTTAATACGTAAATGTTCCCGAACATGAAAATAACTATTCTGGAGGATAACTTCGCATGTGTAAGCCTCTCTCGAATTAAACTCTGTTATAATTTAATTCGGGTTTCTTCGGAGGTTTTGAATGGACCTAGCGAGAGGTTACACAAACTAAGTCCAAGACTTACGACTGAGCAACTAGGGATTGTTGTATTTATGAACAGAACACATTAATACTCGATAAATACTTTATTGATCTTCCAATAAACAATCTCCAATTGTGGTATATATATCAACCCCCTACAACCAACGCCAAACCTCCTCCACCCTCTCTCGCGCTCACGCTAACGTTCGTTCACAACATGTGTCCTGGCAGGTGCTATGTCACAACATCTCCCCCTCTCACATCAAAGGTCCAGGATGTTCCGAGGCTTGGGGACACGAGCCGATCTGCGTGGAGCCTGCTGGGGTGGCGGAAGTGGAGAGTCAGTCTGGGGTGTTTGCAGAACAGGATGGGCGCACTATGTTGGGGATTCTTGGGGTCTGGTGGTGGCATCCGTCTGCCTCTTTGCTCTTCTCTGTTGAAACGTCATGGGGTTGAAGGGGACAAGGCCAACCCTGTTCCGGCGCACTATGTTGGAGTCAGTTTGGACTGTATACGAGCGAGGCTTTTTCAGCTGCTCCACGATGATACCAGGTTTTTTTGCATCTCGTATCAAACGTTCTCGCCCTCCTTAATGGCCTCAAACCCTGAGCACCATGGGAATCATTGTAGTTTCGTTCCACGCGTTGCCTGCGGTGTTCTTCTTTTTCTCTAACCTCCGCATGACGGGGAAGCTTGGGTTTGAGGTTGGCTGGAACCGTTGGAACTGTGTCTCTCAACTGACGTCCCATGGAGAGCTGTGCGGGGTATACCCATTCTCCAAGCCAGAGTTCCTGTATGCCAAATTCCCAAGTAATAGTCCTCTTCTTTTCTTATGATGTTTTTCACGATTTTCACACCAGCTTCAGCCAGTCCTTTTGCCTGAGAATGTTTGGGACTGCTGGTATGAAGTGTTGAAGCCATACTTTTGGGCAAATCTATCAAATTTAGCAGAGCCCCAGAATGGCTCAAACTGTGAGCCACAATCTGCCATGATGGATTCTGGAATACCATGACGCGCCATAATGGCCGACATTTTCCAATAACTGTATCCATTGACAGATTTGACAATTCTTCAACTTCTGGATATCGTGAATAACGATCGATCATAACCAGAACCACCTTCCTTTGGCCTTGAATAGATCAATAAGCTTTCTCCCACGGCCGAGATGGGAAAGGGATTTGCAGAAGGGGCTCATTTCGTTGAACACAGTAGTGCCGCACATGAAGCAATTTTCAACCAGGGTCTTATATCCTTGAAATGTGTGGCCACCAAACGGCATTTTTCGCACGTGATCGGCATTTTGAGATCCCCAAATGCCCCTGATGTAGTGCAGAAAGGACCCGTCGCCTGGATGGAGTGGGGATGACGACCCTACCATTCATCAAGAGCAAGCCAGCATACTCTGAGAACTGAGTCCGTCGTTCATAGTAAGGAAGATATTTTGCTGGAATCTCCTGGCGGGAGGGCCAACCCTGCGCATGCATTCTTTGGTGTAGTGCTCTCCCATCTTCCTGCTGTTCCTTCCAAATCTGGTGGTCATATTTCCTGTGGAGGTCCTTCAAGGTGATCTCCATGGCAGCTCTGCTTCTTTTGTTGGCTTGTATGGTTCTACTGTGTACAGAGGCTTCCTGGACAGTGGTCTGCTGTCGTCAGCTGTTTGCCTGGCACATGCACAATGGTATAATTGAACCGCATCAACCTCAGCCGGAATCTGAGAAGTCTAGGAGAACAACTATCCATGGCGTTGTCGAAAAAATAGGAATCAGAGGTTTATGGTCTGATTCCAGAATAAAATCGAGTCCAATCAAGTAATCGCGCAGCCTTTCGCAACACCATGTAGCAGCCAGACCTTCCTTCTCAATTTGCGAGTATCCTTTTCCGTTTCGTTCATTGTCCTCGATACGTAGGCCACTGGCCTGAGCACGCCCTCATGTTCTTGTAGCGAGCCCCTCCATCCCGTAGGCTGAAGCATCTGCTGTAACAACTGTCTTTCGAATGGATCTAGGCTGCCAACACAGGGGGCGAAGTCAATAGATCCTTCAACTTTTGAAAAGCTTCCTTCTGCTGATGACCCCAGACGAACATTCTGTCATGTTTTCCGTTCATACAGTGGAGCCAGCAGCTCTGTTCTCTGAGGAATGGCTTTGGCCAAAATTTACCATACCCAGAGTCCTCTCAACTCCGTCAAGTTGCTTGGGGTTCCAACTCTTTAATAGCTCTCACCTTATCAGGGTAAACGTGAATGCCATCATTATCTATAGATGGCCAAGAAACTCAATTCGACGTCGACAAAATTGGGTTTTTGCTTTATTGAGCGTCATGCCCACTGCACTGAGTTTGCGAAGAACGGCCTTCAACCGTACATCATGTTCCTGCTTAGTGGCTCCAAAAATCAGAATATCGTCCAGTAGGCATATAACCCCCTCACAACCCTCCAGCGTTTCAAACATCCGCCGCTGAAAGTGTTCCGGTGCGTTGCAGGCCCAAAGGGCAGTCTTTCGAAGCGGTACCGCCCCCAGGTGTAATAAGGTAGTCACATCCTTCGAGGGCTCATCCAGTTCCACCTGATGGAATCCTGATTCTGCATCTAGCTTGGAGAAATATTTTGCTCTCCAAGAAGACCCAATGAATATGTCACATCTGGGATTGGTAAAAATTCTCTCTCAACGCAAGAGTTCACTGCCTCAAGTCCACACAGAGCGCACATCCATTTTGACTGCTCTTCTTTGGCACCACCACTAGGGGTGAGCACCATTCAGTTGGCTTGCTCACTTTCGTAATAATACCTGTAGCTTCCATTTTATCAAGTTTTTCCTTCACCAGCTTCCTCAGGGGAATTGGAATACGTCTGGAGTTTTTCAAAGTTGGAGTCGAATTAGTAGAAATGCGAGAAAGATCTAAGCCGTCAGGTTAAAGTCATAAATAGAGTAGTAATTAATAAATAGTTGGTACGCCCTTGAAGTAACATTTCATTTTCTGACCCAATTTGGAGTAAAGTTCTGAATATTCTTATTGGTCTATTATTCGAATAAGGTACGTATAAATTGAAAATTGATTTTTTTTTGTTATGATTCCTTTCTATAGTGTGTCTTATTGAACCGATCTATTCGTGTTTACTCTTCAAAAATTGTGAGGTGAGTTTCAGCAAAACTTAATCTTTGGACTATGGCCATTGTCCTTGATTTTGCAGGTTTGCTGGCATTGTTTGTTGGCTACCCTGACCTCTGCCTACACAGCCTTTGATGTAGGTGATAAATTAATCTCTGTGCGCCAATATACGTAGTTTTTTACAGTCGTTTTTACAGAATTGTGTTTTTCAAAAAAGGGATTATCGAGATTATCGGTGTCATTTTCCACAAAATGTTGGACTCCACACACTATTTCCCCTATTTTCCTCATGCAGCTGGTCCGAACAACAACAAACGTTCTTTCTCAGTGATATGTTTAATTTGGTCCTTGGCACCACACCAGTGGGAAATCAAGCTAGTATAAAAGAATGTGAATCCTGAACCTTTTTGGGGGGGGGGTGGTAAAAACTAAGAATGCTGACTATTTCAGATGGCTGATAGCCGTAGATAGCTGATAGAGAGCCATTTTTTCAGTCGACTCAAATTCATACTGGTGTTCAATAGGAATTTATAGCTGTATTGTTTCAATAAGAATAACAAAATAAGAATAGAAAATTATATACCCTACAAAGATTCATTAGATTCTAGGTAGCTTCCTACTAGTGTAGTGCCAAGACACAAATTGTGATGTTTTAAGATTTATGGGGTCATTAACATAATATATATTAACCTGCAGTATGCACCTGCCAAGGAAAGGGTCACCCCTCTCAGTGGATTTTGGTAAAAACACAAGGGTTGGTTATTCCTTGGACATGGAGACATTCTTCAACATTGAGAAAATGGAAACAGGTGGGTCCAGGACCAATTCCTATCGATTCAGCGTCCAAAATTTAGTGGAAAATGATACCCCACACGCCTAGGTACCAGAAATCTCGAAAACACACATTCGAAATGGGTAGATAGGCACCCATTTTGACCCATAGCCTCATCCAGATGGCACCAATCGTTCTGGGACCCGTCTCATTAGATTCAGCGTCCAGAATTTAGTGGAAAATGATACCCCACAAATGTCGACGTATTGATGAATAATTTGTACTAAAAACTTGTAAACATCAAAAACCTTTATAATCGCCACAGTACAATTTTACCTTACACACCACTTACGTCCGTAATTCGTTAGTAACCTCATGCGAGTCTAATGAAACAATTAGAAAAATCTATATTACAGGACACATTATAATCTGAAAAACCGGGTGATTAGCAACCTACCTGTGAACACTCTTTGGCACCCACCGGACGCAATTAAGGAGTTATTCATTAGCGCCGTTATTATTAGCGACACAAATGAGGGCCTTCACACAGCACATGCGGAAATGAGAGAGATATCAGATCACATTAAGCCACAGCTGGTTTTTGGTTTTCTTCTTTCATTTTGTGCTTCAGACCAGCATGAAGGAGATACTATGGTTGCTGCTAGCAACATTCCCGTGGAGTGTTACCTCAAAGGCAAAGGTAAGGATTGACACGTCCACTTCAGATCACACCGGGGCAAGGTGAAATGAGGATGTAGATACTTATAAAATGGGCGTATCACGTATATGAGCTGCAGAAGCCTGGCTCTGAAAGTGATGGAATATCCTGCTCTTGGATGTCCTACTATGTACCTGGGCTAGATCATCTTTCAACATCCTTCTTTCCCAAAACATGCTCAGATGACACGAATCGTTCAAGTGAGGGAATACGTTGGATGTGACATGAAGCTGCCATTCCATCAAGAAGGAATCACCGTCAACGTAACAGGGAAAGGAATGATCACATTGAACGGCCATTTGGACATAGACGAGGATGTAGGCAGTTTGACTCAGGTGGGCCATTTTTACTACTTGACGAATATATCCCAGGGTTGCTTTGAAAATTCTACTTCAGTTTCAGAATCTCACCAACCTTCTGTGTGAGTCAACAAGATTTGAGCTTGCAGGAGGTGAAGACTGGTCCTACTGAAGCACCTCTATTCACCCTGGCACGAGTCTGGAGGGTGCTCTTAAGAGACGAATGCCACCTAATCGCTCCCGCAGCTTTGCTGCTGGCTCGGCCAAGGAAATCAATAACTGGTTGGGAGAGCACAAAAGAGCCACTGTGAAAACTTTGATGGTGATTTAGACTGCCCCAGCTTTACCAGGCCACTGGATTGCAGAGAGAGAAGCGCAAGAACGACAGTTTCAATAATTCCTCATTAAATGAATCCTCACAGAATCAAGTAAACTGAAGAGCGACTGGAGGGGGTGTGCAGTCTTTTCTTCTATGTGGGCTCTCTCCAGTCTCATGCAAGGGTAGACATGGAAGGTCGTTTTCTGTCTCCACCAACAAGTCACCTTCTCAGTTTCTGACCTCAGTTGGCCGTCACAGGACTTCCCAGGCCTTTCTCGAATTTTTGTTCACTTAGGTGACGATTCACCTGGAAAAATGCCAGAGCTACGGGGACTCGGGCTCTTGTGAATCTTACATCAGGATGGTGTACGACAACCCGTGCCAAATGGTTGTTCAACGTGGCGCTGTTTGGACCCCTATTTTCGACAAGATTACTCCTAGGTTGTCCTGCCCTTTCAAAAAGGTTGGTAAAAATTCGACTTTCCACTTATATTGCCCACCTAATCTCCAACTTGGATAGAACCACTGTAAAATCTCGATTTGGAGGAATCTGTTGGAATAAGGACTAGTCTACTGGATTATGATCTATAAATTTGGCTCTTAATTACATGTGAATAGTAAAGACAGGCTCTGGGGCCACAGAGTTTGTATATATACCGTTTTGATAGGAAATTCCGGTATAGTCCATATTTATACTTGAAATCTACTTGAGGAGTAGGTGCCTACCACCCTTATTTGGTGGAACTATGATGGACGCGCAACTCCCATTCAGAACAAATTAAGGTCAACGCTTTTTGTTTTACATTGAGCATTTGATGCTAGAATGAATTGACGGGTACTTGCTTGCAAAATCACCAAATTGAACCAAAGAAATCCAATGAACCAATGAATCATACAAAAATGTTTAACCACATATTGCGGTGGCGGCCTCACGCCTACAGAAGCACCATAACGTATTATTTATCTACAACTTGCTGTGCTCTTACTAAAAATCCATCTATTTCAGGGAGTTTATGTTCTACGAGAATCCACTATGGACGCCAGTCTTGCTGCGTACGTTCTCAAGCCTAATATATACTTCAGAGCTACCCTACGGCTCTTCGTGGGTAAACGTGTTATTTCTTGTTTTAAAGTTGGTGTCGAATTGGTAGAAATGCGGGAAAGATCTAAGCCGTCAGGTTAAAATAACAAATAAAAAGAGCAAATAAATCACAAGAAAGTAGTCGCTATTTGTAGTGGAACCATTTCCTGTGCCCTTCATTCAAGGAATAACCAACCAAAACTTGAATTTTTGTTCTTTGGGCCGATTTCGGGCAGTTGGTACGTATTGCTTCAGTGAGGCAGGAAATTTGACGATCAATCCCGTGATATTCCCTTATATCGTATGAGATTATCTACGAGGATCGAAAACAGGAGGTAGTTTTTAAATTGTCATCAACTCAGAATACGGCAACTCGGAAAAAATTAGTGTAGGTAAGTATCACATTCTTTTTAATAAGACTTACCTGTAAAATCTAAATTTAAAAAAAAATTATTCGTGTTGAGAACATCAATCTAGATACCGGGGTACCACATATTGTTGAGCTTAGTAGGGTCACTTAGCGGAATCCACTTACTTTATTGACAATGGTTATGATATCATATCATAACGCAGCCCCTTGCCCTTCCACGTATTTCCATCTGATCACTCGAGCCAAAAAAGGACCACCTTCATGTGTAAGTGCCATGGTCTGCAGTTCCCAAAAATACCTAAAATCGTGTTTCGAAAAAACACATTTTTGCCTGAACTCTTCCCACATTTGGGCCTCAGAATTTTCGAGAACCAAAAAACCAGAAAAAGGACGCAAAATTTAAAATTTTTAGAAAATTGTCTACCGAGTACCAAAAATGGCGGGATCTAGACAACACGCAAACAGTCAAATTTTGGAGCCAATTTAAATAAAAATGAAAAAATAAATAAATAGATAAAAAATGAAAACACGTAGATTATTTAAGGCCAGTTGCGTACACCATTTTTGGTAGTTGGTCCTCAAAATCGGCAATTTTAACACGAATGAGTGGTAAAAAACTATGAAAATTCATGTGCCGCACATTTAGAGTACACCATTATCCACTATGTGACAATTTTGGGATTGCATTCTATTAAAATAAGAAATTTAGTGTCACTTGCGCAGGGCCGTACAGTTCCGCGAGGTCCCCAACTATAACAATTAGATCCTTGCAAAAAAATAAAATATTAATAATAATTTGTTTACTCCTATTAGAGCAAGGGTGTGAGGGAGAGGGGAGGGGGGGGGCAAATTTGTAGGACTTCCTCCATATATTTGTTTAGGTAAAACGAATTTTCCGTCTTGGCTTGTACGAGTACATGGCTCAAAGGAACCAAGCCCATTTCAGATACTATTGTAACACTACAATAGTAGGTGGGCCAGATCCGAGAATTTAGCCTGTGATGGAAAGGACGAGATTGTTTTTGTTATCCATCAGTGTTTTATGTCCGAAGCTTTCAAATTCTCGGTCCGGAGATCCATTTTGGTTGGTTATTCCTTGAATAATCAACCTATGTTTTCATGCAAAAAGCCAATCTCTCAATTCGGCCCAAAATTGTTTTCTAGGCGTTTCAAGGCATCTAGATCAAAATTAGCAAATGACCGTCCGCCGTCCATGCACGGACAATTTTCTAAAAATCAGAAATTTGGGCCAGGGGCCCGTTTCCGGCTCTTGTTGGTCCTCGAATGTTTTCAGCTCGGTCAAACCAAATTTAAGGGAGGGAAATATCTTTTTCGAAAAATGAATTTTCGGGATTTTCGGCGATCTAGGCGTGTGGGGTATCATTTTTGATTACATTTTGGACGCTGAATCGATTGAAATGCGTCTCTATGCGCCTGGTCCGAGGAGTAACCAACCCCTGTGAATAATGCAGCATTTTTTTTTTTTTTTTTTTTTTTTTTTTTTTTTTCTTTAAGTGAATCTTTTAGAGAATACTCGGCTCTTGTCTCGAGGAGATAACCACAGGGCAAAAGTAACCTTCCACTGAATCCTGGAGGGAGACGCTCCGCGCCGGAAAAACTAACAGATGGCGTGCGCCCTTTCGCGATTCTTCGCTAACTGACGACTTAACTAACATCACTCTAATTACTGTTCAAACCTCTCGACGGTCGTCCGTGACCAAAGTTATCGTCAAAGTTCCAGTCAATATGACAATCGTAGGTACCGAGAACTGAAACAGGGTCCAGAAACATCCTCCAGCGTTCTGGAGGGGCTCGACGTCTCGGAGGGGGTGAATGTGGGACGGATATATAAGAGACTTGAAGAAGTGGGGACCTCGCATTAGTGAGTCTGGCCGTCATGTCTGCGGCATCATTACTTCTCGCCGCCTTGTGCCTCGTCGGTTCAGGTACGTCAAGTTCGACAATCAATCTAGGTTGAAGGGAAGGAGGGGCGTGATGAGGGAGGGGGGAACCACCCCTCTCATTCACCACAATCCCCTTTTACCCCCCAACTGGGGGAAATTTACCCCCTCTTGGAAACGCGGCGGTTTCTCTCCGTGAAAGGCTTCCATCGACCCGGATTTCTCGCAACTCACTGATTTCTGATTTGAAAATCAACTTGAATCCAAGTGTCTAGTGAAGACCAAGTGAATTATTTATAAAATTAATTACTCTGAATCAACGCAACCTGATTTGCTGCAGCTAACCCGACAAAACTGAACATGAATTCACCAACTTGTCCCTTGAAACAGAACGAGGCACTGGGGCATTATTGCATTAAATCACTACCCAACAACAGGGCTTCTCTCAAAAAAATATTTAAAAAATATTATAAACAAATTTAAGGAAGATAATCATACCCTTTTCAAGCTAGGTTTCATTCTTTCTCATTTCATTCTGATGCAAGATTATTTTGTAAAAAAATAAAAATTACCAAAAAACAAGAAATTAATATTATAAGAAATGGCTTCTATTATGTAAAATATTGGCTCTACCAACCGATTTCCTCCTCCCCCTGTTCATCAAAAGGATATTGTCATCGTTATTTCCTCGTGTGTTGATAGATCAATAGATTACCATAGATTATTAGTTTGAATTGGTGAAGAAATCAACGCCTGGTTAATCATTGAACTCAATTTGTTATTGAGACCCTCCTGCGACAAGACTGTATATAAATATGGTTAGATTAGATTTGAGGGAATCGTTTTTAGGAAATATACGAGGTTATCATGTGCATTGAAGCCTTAACAGAAAAATATTTGAAGCGAGGGCACTTAAACGAGGAACTTCCACTTAATCATGTCGCTGAACTACGAGAGGGTTGGGACCGACCAATGCCACGATTGTATAAAAACTTAGCGAAATTTATTTGTAAGACAAATTTTCCAAAACAATCCCATTCACAATCATTCATTCTGATTCGAATTGATGAAGGTATATTACTTTAAACTGTTTGTTTTACGTGAAAATCGTCTTTTTATGGAAATATTTACGTGTATTTCTACAGGCAAATCAGGTCAACGGAACTAGGCTTGTAGTCAATTTCCACTAAATTTTGGACGCTGAATCCATTAAAATGGGTTCCGGACCGACTGGTGCCAACTGGAGGTGGGTATGGGTCCAAATGGGCGCCTACTTTCCTATTTAGAAAATGGGCTTTTGAGATTGTTGGGTACCTAGGCGTGTTGGGAGTCATTTTTAACTAAATTTTGGACGCTGAATCGATTGGAATGAGTCCTATACACCCCTTAATCTCGCTCTAAGGAATAATCCCACCATTGTGGAGGTTTTGCCCATTTGCTGCATTTTTGTGATGGTTCTCGGTCTTAAATCTTGTTTGAAAATGATCTCGGAACGGTTATAGGTCGAGAATTCGTACGCACAGCCGTCACCCAATCGCTCCTTTTACCCTGGGACGACAAACTAGGACACGCTTCCCTCCAACCTGAGGTCCTTAGAACCCTTATATAATCCTCCAACTCAAATCCTGAAAATTATAATTGTGACCACCATTAACCACGTCTCGATGTATCAGATTTATCATTTTGAAAAGATGTTACAAGTTTCTATCTCCGAGGTGAGAGTGTAACGTTTCATAACATGCAAATGAGTCGATTCAAGTTGTAAGCTCCTACGTGCCATCAAGTTTCATAATCTGGCTGATCCCAACGGGCGTCAGCTTTTTCATAATGTCGCCGTGTTTCGGCTCCACGCATAAATATTTGAAACGATTCTCATCTTGGTTGTCATGCGTTCCTTGTGTCGGAAACCGAGAATACCTTTCGTCGGTAGATTGCAAGACCAACTTTATCCGAAAACTTATCGTTTACCCGGTGGATTGCTCCACAAGCCCTCGTTAGCTTGGTCCAGTTTCCATATATCCTTTGTTTGTCGGGAAAATATCGGACTCTCTCGAGGCCACGATGTGCTAACCATTGAAACCTAGGAAGATGTTGTATTACTTTCTTTGATTGAAGGGGAGGTCAGGTTTAGTCCCAGGACGCACCAGTTCCGCTCTCGTTAATTGAAACACACGGGTTGGTTATTCCTCGAATGGGGGGAAACAGTGGGTGTGGTGGGTACCGGACCCATTCTAATCGATTCAGGGTCCAAAATTTAGTGGAAAATGATACCCCACACGCCTAGGTACCAGAAATCCCAAAAACACATATCAAAATGGGTAATAAATACCCAATTTGACCCATAGCTTCTTCCAGTGGGTGCCAATCGTTCTGGGACCCATTTTATTGGATTCAACGTCCAATATTTAGTGGAAAATGATACCCTACTCGCCTGGATCGCCCAAAATCTCGAAAAATGCATTAAAAAAAAAACACACATTTTGACCCCTACCCCGCCCAAATTTGGTCCGATCGGGCTGAAAAGTTTCGAGGGCCGTTTTAAGCCGGGAACAGACCCCTGACCCAAATTTCAGTTTTTAGAAAAATTTCTACTACCGAAAACGGCGCGGACAATGGACGGCGTACGGCGGATAGCGGACGGCGTACGGTGGATGGCGGACGGCGTACGGCGGATGGTGGACGGACATTGACCTTTTTTGATCTGAACACCATGAAACGTCCAGAAAATAAAATTTTTGAGCCGAATCGGAGAAGTTGACCATTTGCATGAAAACATAGGTTGATTATTCAAGGATAACCAACCAAAACGCTGCGAATCCCTTCTCTATGGTTGATTCCTTGGAGCATGATTACGGGGGATAACAATGAGTGTGGAATTTCCCGGGCTCATAAAAATTCCAATTCAGCGTACTACCACACGCCTAGCTACCCAAAAACCCTAAAAACCCACTTTATAAACAGGAAAATATCCATTTTGACCAATCTCCAAGGGCACCAATCATTCCGGGACCCATCTCAATGGACTCATTTAAAATTTAGCGGAAAATGACACCTCATATGCCTAGGTCCAAAAAGTCACGATAATCGTGTTTCAAAAAATACATTCTTACCCATATTCTCCCCAAATTTGGTTCAATCGGGCTGATAAGACCAAAAAGAGTTGGAAAGAGGTCACTAACCAAAACATTTTTGTTTGGTTATTCATTCAATAATCAAGCAATGTTATCATGCCCAAGGTCATGAGAGGTCGATTTTCTCCGATTGGCTCCAACAATATTTTGGTCTAGATTAAAACGATTAATTAATTAATTCATTTACAAGGTCACAAGGTCGTCCGCTGTCACCGTCGGAAATTTTCTAAAAATCTGAAATTTTGTTCAGATACCTCTTTTTGGATTTAGTTGGTCCTTACCTCTCCTGGAAACACTTTTGGGTTTTGGTATGGGAGAAAATGTGTTTTTTGAAAACTGGATTTTGAGACTTTTTGCAATTTAGGCTTGTAGGGTATCATTTTCCACTAAATTTTGGACGCTGGATTGTAATGAGTCTTGGACAATCCACAGTTTTCCCAATTTTCCTGCTCTAAGGAGTCAACAGGAAGGGGGATCAGCAGAATCGGGGAAAATGGGCAAAACAGTGATTGTGGAGTGCTCCGGACTCATTCCAATCAATTCAGCGTCCAAAATTTGGTGGAAAATGATACCCCACACGCCCAGGTACCCAAAAATCTCGAAACTCCACATTCAAAATAGGCAGATAGATACCCATTTTGATCCCTAACTACTTCTGGTGTCTGCCAATTGATCCGGGACCTCTCGCAATGGATTCAGCGTCCAAAATTTAGTCAAAAATGATACCTCACATGCCCTGATCACCGTTTTTGGTTGGTTATTCCTTGAATAATCAACCTATGTTTTCATGATAATGGTCAACCTCTCCGATTCGGCTCAAAATTTTTTTCTGGACGTTTCATGGTGTCCTGATCAAAAAAGGTCAATGTCCGTCCGCCGTACGCCGTCCATCGTCTGCGCCGTTTTTGGTAGTAGAAAATTTTCTAAAAATCTGAAATTTGGGTCAGGGGTCTGTTCCCTGCCGAGACGGGTCTTCAAAACTTTTCAGCCCGATCGAACCAAATTTGTTGTGGGGGGGTAGGGTTCAAAATGTGTTTTTTGAAAAATGGATTTTCGAGATTTTGGGCGATTTAGGCGAGTAGGGTGTCATTTTCCACTAAATTTGGACCCTGAATCCATGAACGATCCGAACGTCCGAACGATTGGTGCCCTCTGATGAAGTATGGTCAAATGGGCTATCTACCCGGAGATTTCTGCTACCTAGGCGTGTGGGGTATAGTTTTCCATTAAAGTTTGGACGCTGAATCCAATAAAATGGGTCCCTGAACGATTGGCACCCACTGGAAGAAGTTATGGGTCAAATTGGGTATATATCCACCCATTTTGTATGTGTCAGGATTCCTGGTGCCTAGGTGTGTGGGGTACCATATTCCACTAAATTTTGGACCCTGAATCGATTGGAATAGGTCTGGGACCCGCCACACCCACTGTTTCGCCCATTCGAGGAATAACCAACCCGTGTGTAAGAATTTGCAGATTTTTTTGCTTGATACGAATACATATTTCAATAAGTTAAAGAGATAATTGAAATGTCGAGTGTTCTGAGCAGGACTGCTTGCAGGGTTGTGAATGATTTGCCATATTGACAACTTTCAGTTCGTGCCAGCTTAAATTTCGATTACTGGGCAGTCGTTTTTCACTTCAAAGCACAAAATGAAGTCCATCCAATCTTCACTTCTGTTCAATTGACGGGACGCTGGTAGTTCGCACACGCATATTTCGAGCTTGGAGCCAAGGAGGCAGGTCAAACTGCGCAAGTGACCCAGTTATTGGTAATAGAATAAAGAAGTCGAGTTCAGTAACGAAGGACGTTGCACATAGAAAGTAGACCGCTTTCTGGTCCAAACGTGACAACTCTGTTATTGACATTCAAGTGATAGCGCCACTTCAAAAATAGGTTGCAAGATGTGAAAGGAGCATCTAAATTTAGATGGTGTATCTCCCCACCAACCCCCAGTTCGCTCGTCTTTCGTGTAAAGACTGTCAGTTTTCAAAGTGAAATGGCATCGAGGATCTTGTGTGTCACTAGCGGTGGGAAGAAGAAAGTCGTATTTCTCGATTGGTAGAAGACGGAGCAGGACGGCAGGTTTCGATGATGTCGACTTTTGATGTTTATGAACACCTCTCACTGCTCTAGTTCATATCACTTTTCCCCTGGTGACCAACATGGCCCTTTCTTCCTCTCTGCAGAGCAGGATTTTTTCTCAACGTTTTGGTCGGTTATTCATTGAATAAATCAACCTTTGTTTCCATACGATTCTTTCGCGTTACACAAATCCCTCGCATTTTACTTTTATATACCGCTACCTAGGCGGGGGAAGACAAAAACATCAATCACTGGATTTGTGCCTCTTGAAACTGTTTTCTACCTTTTTTTGATTGGTTGTTACTTGAACCATGTTTTGTGGACATAATCACGTGAAAATTCATCTCTTATTGAGTAAATAAGTATACCTACCTTTTGCAGGGAATTTGAGTTCAGAAGTTTCATACAATGGCAATTTTTCAAATAATGAGAAAATTTATCTCTAATATCACTGAGATTCAGGCTCGGATTCAAGGGAGGGGGGAGGGGGAGGGGGAGGGTTTACGGGGGTCATGACCCCCCCAAACCGCGTAGAATTTTTAAAATTTTTGAAATTTTGAGATTTTGGAGTAGAGTTTTGACATAAACAATCAAATTATGAATAAATATTGGATTGGAATAAAATGGACTTTATTGTTAAGAGATTGAAAAAGTGAGAAAATTTAGTTCATTTTGTTTGTTTGGTTATTATTTTTTTTTAGCTTTTGATTTTACCCTGTAACCACCCCCCCCCCCCCCCCAGAAATTTCTAGATCCGCGCCTGCTGAGATTTTGATAGCTTGAAACCCTCCGACAAAAATTATACATGAAAATTGCAGAGAAGTGTAATTTAGAAGCGTTACATCAACTTTAAGGGAGATTCATTGAATAATTAACCTTAATGTTTTATGCAAAAAGTCAATCTCTCCGATTCGGCCCAAAATTTTTTTCTGGACGTTTCAAGGTGTCTTGATCAAAATTAGCGTCCACCGTCCACGCCAACATTGGTAGTAGAAAATTTTCTCAAAATCTGAAATTTTGGTCAGCGGTCCGTTCCCGGGTTCTAGTGTGTTCTCGAAACTTTTCAGCCCGATCGGACCGAATTTGGGCGGGGTGGGGGTCAAAATGTGTATTTTGAAAAATAGTAAATAACCACACCTACTGTTTTCCTCATTTTATTCCCCAGGATTTTTGGAAATTCAGGTGTGTGGGGGTATCATTTTCCACTAAATTTTAGACATTGAACCCAATGTAATGGGTCCCGGAACGATTGGTGCCCTCTGGATGAGGCTATGGGTCAAAATGGGTATCTATCTACTCATTTCTAAAGTGGGTATTCGAGAATTCTGGTACTTGAGCGTGTGGAGTATCATTTTCCACTAAATTTTGGACACTGAATCGATTTGAAGAGGTCCAGGACCCGCCACACCCACTGTTTCCCCCATTTTCCCCATGTTGAAGAAATGAATCTCCATGCGCCTGGTCCGAGGAATAACCAACCCATGTGAAAGAATTTGCTGCGTTTTCTTTTCTTCTTGAAACTAGTTCATCAATACTGTTAGAACCACTGCTCGACATGATCACATTTTGTTTAGTGGCTGACAATTTTTGATTTCTCCCTCTCATCATTCTTGCTTACAACTATCTGCACAGTTCGTCAATGATGGTCCTTGAATTGGTAGCGGATTAATGAATCTCAGAATTGACCCTATATTTACGTTAAAAACTCACGTTGTCCCTAATTTGAGCTTCTGGCTACCTGGTGGGGCTGATGGGTATTCGTCAAGGTCAGATCGGACTCGATGATAGTAGGTATACTAGGTTGAAGATTGGATCTGAACCTCACCAATGTCCCTGTCTAGATTTTCGTCTTGATTTCAAATTTTCACCCTTTCAGCAGCACACCTGCATAGATTGGACCACAAATACAAAACCACCTGAGAGTGGGGTAAAAGAACTTGGAAGAAGAAGAATGAAACGGTTCGCTGGCGAACAATACTTCAAACTTATTTACTTTTTTCCGTTTTTCGAACCCACAAGGTTGATCGAGTTAATTAAAATTCGGTCCACTTTGTTTGTCACATTCGAAAAAAGAAAAACTAATTTTCGAATTACCGAGCGGATCGCCCTTGGAGGAAGTCGGCCCTCATAATGAATACCTCTGGGAAAGGACGCCTGTCTCATTGTAGCAGACAAACAATAGCTTCAGGGCGAAAGATTTACTTCATGTTTTGTACTCAGAGGCGTCTTCACAACAAGACTACCCCTCATCAGTGGGCTTTATTCTATTTTCTTCCCTTCTTGTTTTTCAACTGAGGATTAATTACGTTTCTAGGAAGCTCTCAGTTTGGGAGTTTGAAGGGACCAACTCGCACAACTTACAAATGGAAATTTTGTGTTGGAACGCACAACAGTGATTTTATTTTGGAAATTTTAACCAGAAACATGTGATGGATTCTTCAGAGAGATTAATCAAATTCATAAGGCCAACTATCTATGAAGGAGCGGGCCGATTTAAAGAAAGCGGAGAAGAGGATATTGAGTTGCCCCGATCACCCCATTTGGCGAAAATTTGTTTCTTGAAACTCATTATTGGGACTATTAAGGAACTAGGCATGTGGGGTATCATTTTCTGCTACACATACTTTGTGTGCTGAAACCATTGAAATTGGTTCCGGACTGACTGGCGCCCTCTGGATATAGGTATGGGTCCAAATCGGGCACTCCACACCCATTATTTCCCACAAATTATTTAAACCAGCGTTTTTGGTTTAGTTATTCCTTGAACAATCAACCTATATTTTCAATCAGAAAGTAAATTAGGGGGGGGGGGGGTAAGGGGTTAAAATGTGTGTCTTGAAAAATGGATCATCGTCGATCTAGGCGTGTGGAGTGGAGTATCATTTTCCAAAATGTCCGTTCACGCCTTTTTTCGGTTGTTCAAAATTTACCAAAAAATTAAAATTTTGGTCCGGGACATCTTGCTGGTTTGCTGGTACTTTTACTAAACATTTCATCCCCATCGGCCCAAATTTGCCGAGGATATTCGTTATTTTTTGGGACCTAGGCGAGTGGAGTATCATTTTCCAAAATGTCCGTCCACCATACGCTTTCCACGCCTTTTTTCAATTGTTCAAAATTTTCCTAAAAATAAAAATTTTGGTCCGGGACATGTCTGCTGGCCTTGGTTGGTACTTGAAACATTTCAGCCCGATCGGCCCAAATTTGCCAAAGGTATTCGTTATTTTTGTGGACCTAGGGGTGGAGTATCATTTCCTACCAATTTTGGGATTTTGAATCGATTAAGATTGATTCTGGACTAATTGGTGCCCACCAGAGCAACGGATATGTTCAAAATAGGTATTTTTAAAATGGGTTTTTGAGATTATTGAGGACTTGAGCGTGTGAGTTATAATTTTTCCATGAATATAGACGATGAATCAATTGGAATAAGGCCTAAACACACACTGCTTTCTTCATATTCTTGCTCCAAGGAGTAGTAAACCTTTGTGGATGATTGTCTTGCCTTTGATAGAGGTAGTTGTCTAAATAATAAAAAAATGCTAATTCTTACAAAGTGGTTGGTTATTTCTTGGGGCAAAATCATTGTTCACCCCATGAACAATTGAAAAAAGGCATAGAAAGCGGATATGGTGGACGGACATTTGGGAAAATGATACTCCACTCGCCTAGATCGCCGAAAATCCATTCTTCAGAATTCACATTTTTTCAGTTGATTGTCTAAGGAATAACTAACCAAAAACGCTGGTTTAAATAATAGGTGGAAAATAATGGGTTTGGAGGGCCCAATTTTGACCCATACCTATATCCAGAGGGCGCCAGTCAGTCCGAAACAAATTTCAATGGATTCAGCACACAAAATATAGTGGAAAATGGTACCCCACATGCCGATAAAGAGTTTCAAGAATCAAATTTTCACCAAAATGGGGTGATTGGGGCAATATCACAATCCTCAATATCCTCTTCTCCGCTTTCTTTAAATCGTCTCCCTCCTTCATAGGTAGTTGGCCATATGATAATATAATATAGCCCCCAAACTCATTCTGCACGACTTTTAATGGCAAGCAATTAGAAAGAAACAACCTTTTATCATTGTTTGGCCCCAGGCCTCCCTATAAGATCGAAAGATGCCAAGGAGCAGCCAGTTCAAATTACCCGCCGTTTGGGTCGACCAGGGTAGGACCTTTTTGCGCTAGATGACCCGACATCAGTGCTTGCTCGTTCTGTGAACTAAGGGGGTAACCCGCCGTCAAGGAAACCTCTCTATTACTGTTCTCCAACGTGTTCGCTTGTATTGCTGTGCTCATAAAGTTCTGTATCCATTTGCATCCGTTCGATCAGTCATTAAAAGTTCAATTAACTGTTAAAAGTTCTTCAGTTCCAACCCACGGTCCCACAATCATGCCAACACGGACGCGATTTGTCGTAATGTAGTCGTTTACGATATCCAAACAACTCTCCGACTTGGCACTAAATTATGTCAATCTGGCGCGTTTTCAAAGTTCGAACAAGGTGGAGCTGGTGGTGATTATGCGAACGCACCGGTGACCTGAATGGAGGGTGACACCTTCAAAACGCGTCTCCAGCCCCGCAACTTTCCTGCTGCTGGCTTTCTCAACTTGTCGTCCTTCTCCTTTCTGCCCTTGTTTTTCTGGGTTGAAGATAAGGGAGAAGGTTTAGTCTCGATCGAACGAAAGATCGAAACTGCCTATTAAAATCACGATCCTGAGCTAGTTTCATCGGTTAAGTTCTCGCATTTTTGCGCATCAAGGAGGCCCTAACAAGTCAGGGAGAAACCGAGAGCGAACATATTCGATTGCCTGACGACCAGGACGTTGATGGAGTCATTCTACGAGTAGGAAAACTATCAGAGTGAAGTCGTTTGACGGGTAAACATCCATCAAAAACGACACATTGGGTCGTTGGTTGACTGATTCCATTCTACCTTCATGGAATCTGTGTCTAGTGAATAATTACAGAGGCAAAGGCCGCTCATTGCCTTGACAGATTCATATTGAAATCATCGCCAAATTATACACAGTTGACAGAAAAGATGATAGTACAGGCCATCGGTTTAATTTCCCTCCTCTCGAAAGAATCGGTCAGAGTTTTAAACAGAAAAAGGTCTTTGTCCATGTTGCCGTAAAGTGGTGTAGAATCATATTTTCTCGCGAGTATTTCTTGATAAATCAAATTCCTACCACCTAGTGCCCCTAGGTTACCTGGGTATGTGCGATATCAAGAATATTGAAGTACTCAAGTACTGAAGAACTCACAATAATCTGGTGTCTATGTTACTTGATACTGAAGTAAACTACTTTGTTCTCAACACAGGATGTATTTCTGCAGTAGAGGCAAGGAAACCAAGTATTCAAAACAGGATGAATTCAGAAGATGGGTTATTAGCGAAGCATAGTATTTCAGGGGAGAGCCAAGAAGATGAGACAAGAGCAAGAAGTGGCGTCCCAAGATGGCATGCATTTGAGTAGGAATCATATCAGCTGAAACCACTGCCTTCCTGATGGGTAGTGAGGGCTAGTAATAAATGCCAAGTGTCAACTCAATATTCATGATATACTGGGTAGTATAATTATGGACATGAGATTGGCTATTCACGCCATTCCCAATGGTGAGAAGTCAACCAGGAAATGGGAGGACATCTACCACTTTCATTTGGCAGTCCAAAATTCGAATCTTCTACCAAACTACTGGGTGGGTAGACACGCAAATGATTGACACCACAATTCCGACGTGAACACAAAATATAATCTCAAAAAGCAGCATTAATTCCGAACTTGTTACCGAGGCACCGAGCGAGCCACCATTTTTCATACTCTCTAATCGAGTTTTTACCATCGATAACAGAATCGATACAAATTGAATATTTACTTATTTTATTCAATTTTGTATATCAAAATTCGCGACAGTCTTTACGTCGAATTTGTCATAAGGATGATTAACATTTTAATTATATAGGATTGATTGAAACGCTCAGCTTCGCAGACAGTTTCTGCCCTTGTGAATCAACTCGAAGCCTTTCAGGGCCATCAAAACTCATATATTAAACAAATCAACAATAACAGTTTTAATGAACTCGCTAAGACGGTGGTTAACATCGAGATTAAACGTTTAAAATGTCTTTATTCCCGCTAAATGTTTGACAACTTGCTTGTCCGAGGAGCAAACCCAGGGGGATTTTCAGTGCGCTCTTGTGGTTATTTGAGTAAGCTTCAGCTCTACTGGTGGTGAGACAACTCCTGCTCCGTCCGGTATGCAGGGTATTATTTTCGACTAAATGTTGGATGCTGAATCAATTGAAATGAGTCTCCACGAGCCCGGTCCGATGAATAACCAACGCCTTTGAAGGAATTTGCAGCGTTTTTCCCCAAAAAAGAATGATATGGTACTTATCTAGTATAGGATTTATAGGCCTTACCAAATCAGTATATCAATTACAACCACAGCAAGGTCCTTTCAATAAACGGAAAAATCGTAGTAAATCACCAAAATCAACCCCAACATGTGCACATTTGGCCACAGTAAGCAATGAATATGACCAGTAGGCGTTCGATGGAGTGGCATATTTCTTTTTCTCTTACTACTTTCCATTTCCTCGACGATTCATCTTTTCTGGCAGTGAACTCGTTAGCTTGTGAGAAAGTGAATGCCTCTTCAACCTGTAATTGTCTCTCGCTTTAAAGCCACACTCAGCATACAAATTTCCCCGGCATTTTGAAAACATCAACTCTTCACTAAACCAATCCACGTACGATGAAACGAAAACGAAAGACATCCTCGGACCAGGCGCTTGGTGACTGATTCCAATCGATTCAGCCGTCCAAAATTAAGTGGAAAATGGTACCCCACACGCCTTGGTACCAGAAATCTCGAAAACCCACTTTCGAAATGTGTAGAAATATACTCCATGTTGACCAATAACCTCTTACGGTGGGTGCCAATCGTACTGAGACCCATTTAATTGGATTCAGCATCTAAAATTTAGTCGAAAATGATACCCCACACGCCTAGATCTCCGAAAATATATGAAACCCATTCATCGAAATACACACTTTGACCGCTACCCCCAAATTTGGTCCGATCAGGCTGAAATGTCGAGAACCAACAAGAGCTGGAAATGGGTCCATGAACCATAATCTGAGATTTTTAGAACAGTTTTCTACTACCAAAAGTGAATAAAGTCACAATAACATCATCAACAGAGGAGGTTATTATGACGTATGAGGTTCATTTTGGGCAGGTTACCAACTCTATTGGATCTAGTACTAATTTCCGTTTGCTATCTCGAGCCTAACTAAGTTATTATTAGAATTTCCAGGCCTAGTTAAATGCATTAGCACGGACATCAGTAGCCACAAGCCATAATGACCAGGCTGTTATGAAAAGTATTGATATCCCGATTTTTTGAAATATAAACATTTTCCCCCAGTATATAATATAATATATACTTATTAACTTATTAACTTAACTTAACTTATTAACTTAACATATCATGTCCTTGGTAAATCTGCAGTATCGCAGACCCCAGACGCCATATTGCTTGTTACGATTCGATATACCATACACAGGCTACAATCGATATGTGTACATGGGTAGCGTAATGATGATATACAGTATTTTTAATGAAGATGAAGTTGTGAAATGCAAATGAGAAATACTACAACTAACCTTAATTACCGTCGTAGAAAGAGCATAAATATTCGCCACTATTAAATACAGAAGAAAACAAAACAACTTTAAAAAACGATTGAAAAATGTATTTTAGTGAGGAAAGGAAACATTCTAAATTACAGTTATCAATAACTGCTTGAGCCCTTAGGGTTGCTCCATGCTAAGATTAATACAACTCGCTAAAGTATACTTATATACGCCTACTCTAGAATCAATTCTCATCTAACATTAAACACGTAGGAGCGGATTATTCACACGTCGTTGCGTAGTTCTCAACAGTTTCAGAATTAGGTTATCAAACTAGTCGTGCGTATCAATCCGTGAAGGGACATTCTAGATCACTGGCGACACCCCAGTCTTTTTTCAACCGTTGCCTGCATATTTACGTTTATAGGAACAGTTCCGAGTGAATGAAAGTGGTGAAATTACGTAAGAGCTATCGGTAGTAGTTTATAGCGCAATAATTGGTCAGACAGATGGAATTATGTACGAGATTGATGATGAGAGTGGAAAGTGAAGGTTTTTATGGGTTTTTCGGGCTGCAACCCGCATGACCACCGTAACATCCCCTCACTACTTCCAAATCGAGGCTAAAAAATACGGATTGTGCGTAAACGGCTGTTAGTCAGAAACCAACAGTATATTTCACACAAAATTTGTATTTCAAAAGATCGATTTTCGAGATTTTAGGCAACCTAGGCGTGTGGGGTATAATTTTCTACTAAATTTTGGACGCTGAATCCAATGAAATGGATCCAAGAACGATTGGCCCCCACCGGATGAGGTTATGGGTCAAAATGGGTTCCTATCTACCCAATTTGAATGTGTGTTTTTAAAATTTCTGGTACCAAGGCGTGTGGGGTGTCATTTTCCAATACATTTTGGACGCTGAATCCAAATAAATGGGTCCGGGAATGATTGTCACCCACCGGATGAGGTTATGGGTCAAAATGGGTTCATATCTACCCAATTTGAATGTGTGTTTTTAAAATTTCTGGTACCAAGGCGTGTGGGGTGTCATTTTCCACTAAATTTTGGACGCGCAATCCAATGAAATGGGTCCAAGAACGATTGGCCCCCACCGGATGAGGTTATGGGTCAAAATGGGTTCCTATCTACCCAATTTGAATGTGTGTTTTTAAAATTTCTGGTACCAAGGCGTGTGGGGTGTCATTTTCCAATACATTTTGGACGCTGAATCCAAATAAATGGGTCCGGGAATGATTGTCACCCACCGGATGAGGTTATGGGTCAAAATGGGTTCATATCTACCCAATTTGAATGTGTGTTTTTAAAATTTCTGGTACCTAGGCGTGTACGGTATCATTTTCCACTAAATTTTGGACGCGCAATCCAATGAAATGGGTCCAAGAACGATTGGCCCCCACCGGATGAGGTTATGGGTCAAAATGGGTTCCTATCTACCCAATTTGAATGTGTGTTTTTAAAATTTCTGGTACCAGGCGTGTGGGGTGTCATTTTCCAAACATTTTGGACGCTGAATCCAAATAAATGGGTCCGGGAATGATTGTCACCCACGGAAGAGGTTTGTAAATGGGTATCTATTTACCATTCGAATGGGTGTTTTCAAGATTTAGTACCTAGGCTGTGGGGATCGTTTCCACTAAATTTGGACCCTGAATCGATTGGAATGGTCCGGACCCACCCAAACCCACTGTTCTCCCCAAGTTTCCCCATGTTGAAGAAATGAGTCCCCACCACGCCTAGGTACCGGAAATTGCGAAAAAAAACATATTCAAAATGGGTAGATAGGACACCCATTTTGACCCATACCGGGTGCAATTGTGTGGACCATTCAAATTCAAGTCCAGATTAGTAATGATACCCCACGCTAGTTCCGAAATCTCGAAATCTGGACCAGTAATGGTGGGGTAAATAATGTATACTCATTTTGACCCGCTACGGACTATATATTCAGACCAAATCAGGTGAAAAATACCCCGACGCTTAATCACCAAAATCCTTTTTTGAAAACTCATTTTCACCCGTGCTAAACTAAAGCTGGTTCTACTATTTGGGAGTACCAGTTCGCGTTCACACTCATTCGTGAGAATTTTCTCCTTCTCGTGATAAGCTTAGTGTAAAAATTCAAAACTGTAGACCCCTTAAAAACACCTTTTTTGCAGTAGTAAAGCTGAATCGAACCAAATCGAAACAATGAATCGCGTCAAAAGTGACGTCTCATCAAACTGATGATTCGTTTGGAACCATGAAATGGATCTTGCATAATGTGTGTCCTCACTTCCACGACGAGATATAAACTTGCCCTGTCAACGGTTTGTCTCTGGGATGACAGACGGAGTTGAAAAGCCTCCGAACATTGTAGAAAGTGTGACGGCCCACATGGTCAACGACCCCTAAATGATCTTTTAGAAGTTACAAACCGATAATCCAAAGAAAGTTGAAATGTGAATTGCTGTTAGCGACAAAGCGGTCGCGTATATAATTACTTAATTAATATTACCGTCGAGCACCCTCGCAATTTCCCTTCTACCGTCGGAAATTTGACTTTTATTCGCGTTTTTACTTATAACAAGTAAACGCTTAGAAGGTGAAAACACGTTACTTCCGGAAAATATTATTTCTGGTGAGACGTATCGAGATCCCGGATCTTCCAAGTTGTTGACCACAGAGTCGAATCCTCACTCAACTTGGCCTTGAGCTGTAAAATTAGTTTATAGAATAGAAATACCTTTTTTTAAAATTGTTTATTCCTTGAATAATCAACTTATGTTTTCATGCAAAAAGTCAATCGACCCAAAATTGTTTTCTGGGTGTTTCAAAGTGTAGATCAAAATACGAAAATGTCCCTCCACCGTCCGCCGTTCACGCCGATTTTGGTAGTTGAATGATAACTTGCTATAAATTTGAAAATCCGTTTCCGGCTCTAGTTGGTCCTCGAACTTTTCTGCCCGATTGGAGCAAATTTGGGGATAATGGGGTGATGGTGGGGTTGGGGTTAAATTGTGTTTTTCGAAAAATGAATTTTTGAGATTTTTGGTGATCTAGGCGTTTGGGGTATCATTTTTGACTACATTTTGGACGCTGGATTCAATCAAATGGGTCCCAGAACGATTGGCACCCACTAGAAGAAGTTATGGGTCAAATTGGGTATCTATTACCCATTTTGAATATGTTTTTTTCGGAATTTCTGGTACCTAGGCGTGTGGGGTATCATTTTCCACTAAAGTTTGGACGCTGAATCCAATAAAATGGGTCTCAGAACGATTGGCACCCACTGGAAGATGTAATGGGTCAAATAGGGTATTTGTTACCCAATTTGATTATGTGTTTTCGGGATTTCTGGTACCTTTGCGTGTGGGGTATCATTTTCCACTAAATTTTGGACGCTGAATTCAATGATGTGTGTCCCAGAACGATTGGCACCCACCGGAAGAAGTTATGGGTCAAAATGGGTATGTATCCACCCATTTTGTATGTGTCAGGATTTCTGGTGCCTAGGCGTGTGGGGTATCATATATTCCACTAAATTTTGGATCCTGAATCGATTGGAATGGGTCTGGGACCCGACGCACCCACTTTTTTCCCCATTTCCCCCATGTTGAAGAAATGAGTCTCCTTGCGCCTGGTCCGAGGAATAACCAACCCGTGTGTAAGAATTTTCAGTTTTTTTATAGTTCCAGCGGATAAATGATTGTTTTAATTGTAATATCATGAAGATAGGATATCATATCGAAGCCCCTTGCGCAGACAATCAAGCACTCATAGGCAAAAAGGCTAGTAAATTAAAATTACGTATATTTACTCGCCAATCCAATCTTTATATGTACGTCCGAAATCGTATGAAGTGGCGTTGAATAGGTAGAGCTGAAAAATAATCGTTATTTTTGTTAGTAGATCGAACATAATTTCTTCTACACAGCCCACAATTGCACCAAATTTATATTTTTACAGCCTAAGTTCTGTTTGATATGCCCCAAGTTGACCTCTTTTAATTTCCCTTACGTGCCAAAAATGTCTGAAATTACTCGTACTAAATGACATTTGCAATAAATTCGTGCTTTTTCTTTTTACAGTTTTATGTCAGGACACGTCTGAGTCTCCGAAGAAAGAAGAGAGCTTCGAAGCTGAGCTATGCAAAGATAAAGACGCCGGTGAATGGTTCCGGCTGGTCGCTGGCGAAGGCGACGCTTGCCGTGATGTTATCCAGTGCACATCTTCGGTTCGTCTTTGATTCATTTATTGTTAAAAACATTATGTACGGTAGCAAAAGTTAAAAGGAACAAAATTTAGACGAATGTTACGTGAAATATACAACTAGCTGTTCACTAAATTGGTCAGGAGCATGCGCGCTTAGGGACGTTCCGATACCACTATCGATACGATATTTGGTATCGAATCAGTATCGAAACAACGGTATTGATATCGATACAGTATCAAAAGGGAAGTATCGATATGAGTAGTATCGAATGAGTATCCACATTGTATTGTATACAGTATTGACAATACACCGTGGTGGATTCGGATGCACAAAATTTCTGGCAAAATCAGTAGTCATCAGTAGTAATCATACAAAAGGTTTATTACAAAAATTGTTACTTAAAGAATAATAAATTGAAATACTAACACAAATGTAAAACGTGCTGCTAGCTAACCCCTCTTTGTCACCAACGCTGCCCAGGAAGAAATACAAAAGTAACTAGGAACTAAATGTAAATAACATTTAACAAATATCGAGATAAGATAACCGAATAATCAGTGTTGCCAGGCGACTTTGGCGTTCAGCTGGTTTTTCCCACTGAGGCCTTAAAATATCCCCACTCAAGGCAAGAAAATTCCCACTTCTTTTGTCATCATACTTTTTTTATATTTTAAAAGCTTCAATGTTCTTCTCATCCGTGTCTTTATCAACCTGACTGGTTTGATATCGATACTGCAGATTTTCTTTCGATACTACATAGTATAATATTGGATGATTCGATACCAATACGATACCAGTAGTATCGAAACAAAAGTATCGATACCTAACCATATCGGTAGTATCAGAACGTCCCTATGCGCGCTTACTGCGGCAACTGCTGGAAACTCCGATTCTTCACATTTCCCAGAAAGAAAGGTTAAAGAAGGCTGTAAGGCTTATATTTTAGATTGTTTCAGTTTTTTGGTTGATTGTATTCTCCTAACACAGCATTAAGGCTTAAAGGGTAATGATAATGCTCAATGGGTCAAGAAGAATGGAAAAGTGGTCTTGTAAACTGATGTTAACTTGCAATCCTACAGTTGTTGTGATTCAATCGATTTTTAACGTAATTCCACATCTCACTTCCCTCACGAAATTGATATTTTTTGTGATGTGTTGCTCCATTAACTGATGCATTTAGTTATCGAATTGAATGCTGATTCAATAGTGATTTCATCCACTCTTTATTTTCAATAGAACCCACAGCAATTTTCATTAACCCATCAGATCTTCACAACTCTGTCTCCGAACATCGATATTTATGATTCTACAACGAATCCTCTAGGCCTAGATTGAATAGAATTCATTTAACTCAATCGTGTTCTACGTCACTTGAAAATAATACCTTCTCTATGGTATGCTAAACGCAGAAGAGTCGGAGTTTTCACAATGTGCCGAAAGAGCGCTCTGATTTGAGCACCGAGAATGATGCTTATTATTAAAAATTTAGAGAGAATTTGATAATGAATCATTTAAAAAAGATTTGCTCCAAGAACTCAGTTTCCTGCTTCAGTATCCCTCTGGAATAAGTTATTATTTAACAAATCTTACAGATTACCCCAAAATAATTTATAAAATATTATTGAATATAACATCATAACTTTGTCCCTACAAATAAATCGAAACATTAAAAATAAATTATTTCCCCCAAATAACTAATTAATTAAATGGTTGAAATGCACTGCCGGGGTCCCTTGATAACACGCTTGATAAGGCGTCTAAATATCGATTTTGAGATCACTATATCGATGTTACTGTCATGATAAGAGATGGCAGGTCTGACCTTGGCAGTGATCATTATGTATTTATGACGTAATTATAGCGTATATGTTTTTAAATTGTGTATTTTTGTGTATATGGAATGTCATGTAAACATGCGCATTTACTTGGGCAGTGACTTTTTGACGCGTTTATTGTGACCTCATAAAACTATCGATTATCTCGCTTGACAGGACATATCGATGTATTAGGGCGCCATGACATGGCCCCCCGACAGTGCATACGTACCAATTTAATTTTTGACATTTCCTCCAAGATTCATTACTGTTATCTTCAACTTGATTTGGAAACAAAATCCTAATTATAATTAATGGGGCTTGAGCTAAAATCAATTTCTCGGGGCCACATTGAAATGATTTCAATAGTCAGGATAAAATTAAACGAGAATTTTTGTTTCAGTTTTGTAGCGCATTTATTCTTTAGAACCGATTTTTTTCCATAAATAATTTATAATTTGAAGTACTTGCAGAGATCTATTGCAGACTATAGGAAGTGTTGATTCTTCCGTGAACATTTTATCGTCAGATAAGGCTCGCCTCCTTATTCACATCTCACTTTCTCCGATTACTTCCAAGGCTGTCAGTTCCCCTTACCGCTCCTCTATGACGTCATTTTCCTGTACACTCGTTACAGAGAATGACACAAGCTCCCGCACTGTTGCTGGACGTGTCATTAGATGATTGTTTTTCCCCCTTTCTCGTCCAAACGAACAGTTTGGCGTTTAAGGTCATTTCTCGTTCGAGATCCCAAAGCCGCACACGGCGAAATCCTTGAACGGTTTCCTAGAAACGAACTACCTCGAGAAGCAATTAATTATTAATTGTCAGACATTAATCCTACATCTTTATTCTATAAGGATACAACCTTCTCCTAGCTTTGTAATTCTTCTTATTCCATTCAATCGTCATAGTCGATGATCGATTGGACCAAAATTGTGTCCCATTTTCAAAGGCTTTAACAAAATCTTAGCGCAATCCTTATACAAATTTAATCAATATGAGATGCCATATAATTAATTTATCCTTAATTTGGGTCGCGTGGGATTGTCACCATTTGATTCACCATCAAAAAAGGCAAAATATTGCGACATCGAACTCATATTCATGAAGAAAGTCGGATTTTATTAGAAAACGCCGATATTTACCCAAAAAACCAAGTTTTTTTTCGCATTGAGACGCCATTTTCTCCCGAAACTTTCCTCTAAACAAATTTTATTCCTATTACCATTGGGAAGCTGAGATTCTGGAAGTTTTTCTCGAGGAGTTCTTGCAGAAAAATCTCCATTTGAACAGCGCAAAAACGACAGAAAAAAACGTTGATTTTAAAGGAATCTTCAAATTTGGAATTTTTTTCCAATTTTTCCCCATTTTCTTCACCAGTCAGGACAAAAAATTAAAAAAACGATCTTTCCAACGACATCCTCAACATTTATTTTACGAGGGGCTAGAACCATTTTACTGAGACAAGATCGGAAACACGCAAAAAAATCTTGAAAATGAAAAAAACTAGAATTTTTAGTTGAGTAAAATAAAAAGTCTAAGGGCACTTTTTGTTGCAAATGAACTGTAGAATCAACCCCTTGAGTTTGTCTCACAAATATTGTGTTGTCACCCTGTATAATGTAAATTATACGGCTGTAAATTTAAATATGCATATTTTTCTTCGCGTTTTGGAGTCAGACAAAGTCAAAAATACGAAAAAATCTGAAACTAAAAAAAAAAGATAGTAATAAAGCACTTTTTGACTTTGTTTATTGAATTTGTGTAGAACCCTGCATAGGCCGGTTGAAGAAGCTACTACCGTAATAAGGCAGTTGAAATAGTAAAAAGATGCGTCATTCCGACATTTTAACTGTTTTCACTTTGTTAGAAAAGCAGCAGAAGTAAGGTTAGTCAACATGGAATACCTGCACAGTGATCAAACATTAACTTCTCTTAAACTACCTTCCATTGAGAATGCGAATTAGTTCTAATCTGTTGAATAAAACGCTGCAAATTCTTACACACGGGTTGGTTATTCCTCGGACCAGGCGCATGGAGACTCATTTCTTCAACATGGGGAAAATGGGGGGAACAGTGGGTGTGGCGGGTCCCCAGACCCATTCCAATCGATTCAGTGGAAAAAATTTAGTGGAAAATGATACCCCACACGCCCAGGTTTCAGAAAATCTCGAAAACACTATTCAAAATGGTAATATATACCCAATTTGACCCATAACTTCTTCCAGTGGGTGCCAATCTGGGACCCACTTCATTGAATTTAGCGTCCATGATTTAGTGGAAATTGATACCCCACTTGCCAACCCAAAACCCTGCAAAACCCAACGCATTTGATGGATTCTAAATTTGCTAAAAAGTTGAATTCGGGGACGCCGGGATTAACTGGCAATCTTGAGGTATCGCTTAATTATCCGACATATTTAGAGAGCTGGTTAGGTCTTAGAACAGTAAACTCGCGCAAGGATTGCCAAGAATTTTTGTTCGAGGGGAAACTCATGTCTAAGCTTGTAAACCGGTTCCGTCATAAAACGATTGAAAGGAGCAAGAAAATGGCAGATCGTTTTTTCTACGAACTTTGTGGCATGCGTAGAAGGCGAGGAATCAAGTTCTGAACGTCAGAGTTTTATTATTAAATTATGTGAAATGTTCCCCCTTTTGAGAAATTATAGTTAGAGTTCCAATAATTAAGATGGTTGTTTCAGGGGCTTCAAGCCATCAGGTGTCCCGCAGGTCTGTTCTTCGACATCGAAAAACAAACATGCGACTGGAAAGGTGCCGTTAAAAACTGCAAGCTAAAGAACAAGGAAAGGAAAGCGAAACCTCTCCTGTACACGGACGAACCGCTCTGCCAGGTTAGTGGGCCAATCCCCAGTTGTTTGCCAATCTTCGGACGCTGTTTCAAATTATTACGCCCAATTTGTTTATTCGAGCACCTGGTTCGATTTTTTTTTCCGGGCCGTACACAACCTGGAATGCGGGGAGTGTTAGGCGCCATTGTTCACTTTCAACCGTCCCACTCATTTAATATCGACTTATTACCCGAGGCTCAACGATTTCTCAAATTTAACGTCATGAGCCTTTCGGATCGTTAGGAGTGAAAAATGGAACGCAGGCGTGTGCAATCACTTGCGCACTCCATCCTGGGACGGAGGGGGTTGTCTAGTCCTCAGGGTGGGCAGGCTTCAAAAATGGATTAATTCTGAATTGAAAAAAGACGACCTCACTCAATCATTCAAGATCACCGACGTTGGGCAATGAACCTGAAATTGAGACCGCAAAGAGTTCCCTTGACTCTTGACACTTGATGTTATTGGTGATCCTTCCTTCTTGTTGCATAGGATGGATTCCTCGCTTGCGGTGACGGCGCTTGTGTCGAGCGAGGCCTCTTCTGCAACAGCGAAAAAGATTGTACTGATGGTTCGGACGAAAACACTTGCGGTAAGTGTCCGGATTGTGTAATAAGCGATTACGTCATGAGCCAAGAGGTGCTGGATCCTGGAGCTTTTCAAGTAGAAGGGAGATTCGAAAGGACTTTCTCTATTCGTTTTTCATTATTGCTTTAAGTGGCCGATTCTTCACATCGGGTTTGGTTCCTTTTACTCTTGTTCGCAGATAATGACAACGACCCGAACAGAGCGCCTCCGTGCGACCCAACTGTCTGCGTTCTCCCGGATTGTTTCTGTTCCGAAGACGGCACTTCCATTCCGAACGACCTCCCGGCCAAGGACATTCCTCAGATGATAACCATCACTTTCGACGATGCTATCAACAACAACAACATCGAGCTGTATAAAGAGATGTTCAACGGAAAGAGAAAAAATCCCAACGGATGTCATATCAAAGCCACCTTCTTCGTCTCTCACAAGTACACTAACTACTCGGCCGTCCAGGAGTTCCACAGGAAAGGACACGAAATGGCTGTACATTCCATCACGTGAGTTGGAACCTGATTCTTTTATATCGTCGAGTTGAAACTTATCAATTAACGTTTGCTCATTTCAGCTAAATTCTCTTTGTTTCAGCCATAATGACGATGAACAGTTTTGGAGCAACGCTACGGTTGATGACTGGGCGAAGGAAATGGCTGGCATGAGGGTGATTATGGAGAAATACGCCAATTTGTCGGACAACAGCGTCGTTGGAGTGCGAGCTCCCTACCTCAGAGTTGGTGGCAATAACCAGTTCACTATGATGGAAGAGCAAGCTTTCTTGTACGACTCCACGATCACCGCGCCTTTGAGCAACCCTCCACTCTGGCCGTACACGATGTACTTCAGGATGCCTCATAGGTGTCACGGGAACCTGCAACACTGTCCTACCAGAAGCCACGCTGTGTGGGAGATGGTCATGAACGAACTCGACAGACGGGAAGACCCCAATTTCGACGAATACCTGCCCGGATGCGCTATGGTCGATTCGTGCTCGAACATTTTGTCCGGCGACCAGTTTTACAATTTCCTCAACCACAACTTCGACAGGCATTACGACCAAAACAGGGCTCCAATGGGCCTGTACTTCCACGCCGCCTGGCTCAAAAACAACCCCGAATACCTCGACGCTTTCCTGTACTGGATCGACGAGATTCTCGAAAAATACAACGACGTCTATTTCGTCACGATGACTCAAGTTATCCAATGGATTCAAAACCCAAGGACGATCTCCGAAGTGAAGAACTTCGAGCCCTGGAGGGAGAAGTGCACGGTCGAAGGCAATCCCGCATGTTGGGTCCCCCACTCGTGCAAACTTTCCAGCAAGGAAGTGCCCGGCGAGACGATCAACCTCCAAACCTGCGTCAGATGCCCCAACAACTATCCATGGCTCAACGACCCGACCGGCGACGGTTTTTACTAAGTCAGGCGATCTCCAAGAATCAAATTTATTTCTCCTTCCCCAGACGACTGAAGTAGGCTGAGCCTACGTTCGAGCCCCCTTGTACAGCTCGCCCTTTCCCCCTCCCATGGCTCGATCACTATTTTACTTGTTCGTTTTCGTATGTGAGAGTAATCGTACTGTCATTATTAAGTACTATTAAAATAGTTTGTTACAAAATACGTAAGGCCAACAAAAACATAAAAAATATAAAAAAAATTATACGTCTTTTTTTGTACAAATGTTTTATTCAAAATTATTGTTGTATTTCAAATTGAATTCTCCCATGAAATTGCCATTTTTATTTCTCAAAAATTTCATTTCTGTAAAAAAAAAAAATTAAAAAAAAAAAAAAAAAAAACCGACTAAAATTAGAAGAAAGGGCAAAAAAGGTGATGATCTTGACCTGCTAACACCAGTTCCTTAGGTTGAAGGTGGTTTTAGGAAAGTCAAGTTAAAAGACGGCACTTTCCCTGTTGCTCGTACTCGGAAAAAAAAAATAAATAAAAAATAAAATAAAACTTCAGGCCTTCCGATGGGATTCAAGGATCGAGATTACGAGAGAGAGTCGGCCCCGAGTGCTCGTAGGAAAAAGGAGGTGATGTACAGAATAGCTAAAACGTCCTCCTCGATACCTGAGCCGAATCCTGAGCGAGATCGTTGAACTTTCGATTAGTTCCGTCCAAAGCATTCACGCGTTCGGATCTAGAATAATACTTTTTTTTTTTCATTTGTCAATTCTATTAAATTATTGTTGATAATACGATATAATTATTTCCTTTCGCTTTTTTGTTTCGAAGTGTACTGTGAAAAGAAAACTTATTGTTACTGAATTTTTTTTTTCATTCTACCGACACCGCTTAGTGATTTGGTATTTGTGTAACATTTAATAAAAATAAAGACTTCTTCGTCCGTGATTTCCTTTGTGTTTCGTTCCTTTTCAAGCTGATAATACCCAATTTAGTACCTACACCCGCTGCTCATTTATAATGAATGAATAAAAGCAGTAAGAAAGAAGTTATGATTTCAGTAACAAGAAGAAACTCAATTTTTCAATTCAATTCAAAATACCTTTATTTATCAAAATGACATAAGGCTGAGTTGACAGCAAATATTGCATCTTAAGTATCTAAATTATTTACATTTGCACTGTGAGGCTATGTTTTTGCATAAGAAGTGAAAATGCTTAAGGAATAAAGCAGATAATCACGAGAGTAAAAGGAATGAGTTACTTGCTAGTCGAAATTACATAAGTTTCTGGTGTTTAGGACTGCATTAACGAAATTAAAATCCTGTAAATTCTTACACTGTACATCGATTGAAACAGAAAAATATTTTTTGCAACACTCATTTATGTGTTACCAGTGGTATCAGCTAGGTAATGAATACCGCTTTAAAAAAAAACACGGGTTGGTTATTCCTCGAATGGGGGAAACAGTGGGTGTGGCAGGTCCCAGACCCATTCCTATCGATTCAGGGTCCAAAATTTAGTGGAAAATGATACCCCACACGCATAGATCGCCCAAAATCACGAAAAATACATTTTTCAAAAAACACATTTTGACCCCTACCCCGCCCAAATTTGTTCCGATCGGGCTGAAAAGTTTCGAAGACCCGTCTCGGCCGGGAACAGACCCCTGACCCAAATTTCAGATTTTTAGAAAATTTTCTACTACCAAAAACGGCTCGGACAATGGACGGCGTACGGCGGACGGACATTGACCCTTTTTGATCTAGACACCATGAAACGTCCAGAAAAATTTTTTGAGCCGAATCGGAGAGGTTGACCTTTATCATGAAAACATAGGTTGATTATTCAAGGAATAACCAACCAAAAGTCTCTTCAAGTCGAGTTCATTTTGCGTGCGGATGATTGGAATGGCATAGTTAGAGGTGAAGGAGATAGAAGAAACTCGGCTGAACACCGAGGTTATTAAAGGCTTTTAATGGTTTTATTAGACACCGTGATTGTTTAGGGCAAAAAGTCAATTCTCCTTCTGAGAGCAATCGAAATAAATTTCTCTTATTAGCAAGAATTAGAACGGTGATTTGTTCGGACTATGGGAGGGGGAGTGTTACGAACTTCAAAACACCCTAGACGATTACGTAAGCACGAGAAATTCGCCGAAAAGGAAGGTCAGAATATTAAGTGATGAAACGCGATTTTACTACGTTTTCAATCAAAATCTCACCATTTTTTAATTTTTTTTGTCAAGCTGCAAGAAACGTAGGTTCAGTAAGGCCGCTTTTTATTTATAAGATCGAAAAAAATCAGTCTTTTCATCAGGAAAACGGGGTCACGGGATCGATGACGAAACATAATCCAGTCAAGTGAGTTCATGAAGTGGGCGATCGAGAAATCCCGAATGCAAGGAGCCAAGTCGTCACGTAAGATTCACTTTTTCGCTGTAGTTAGGTCGGTAGGTTGATATAATGGATTCCAGCGTCTATTTCCGCTCTGAGATACCGGTATTGTTGACTCGAAGATCCACTTTTATCGAGAAAGAGGTTAACGGCGGATGTCTCCGGAACAACGAAGATCAGGTTGACTTGATCGTTACGATAGGGCATTTGGGGATGTCGAGAAATATTTTTGTTGTGAGATCGTAGTCGGGATCGTTCAAGGGTAATCTGATTAGGTATCCCCAAAAGCTGTTGGAGTGACAGAAATAGGGAGAACGTGATGAAACCTGCGTAGATTGCAACCCTGCGAGCTTGCAGAGGAGATTGATGATCCGGCCAGGTGACCAGCCCAAAGAGGGGGTACCATGATGAAAACGCCGCAAATTCGTTCATTGGGGTTAGTTATTCATCAGACCAGTGGCATGGAAACTCATTTTAATCGATTTAGCGTCCAAAATTTAGTGAGAAATGACACTGCACATTCCTAGGTACCAGAAATCTCGAAACCCCACTTTCAAAATGGGTAGGTCATTTGACTCGTACCCGCCTCAATCAATTTAGTATCTAAAATGTAGTGGAAAATGGTACCCCACACGCTTAAAACGCCGAAAATCTAGACAGGACAAGGAAATTCAGGACAGATTCTGTCGTGGTGGCATCGGGGGTGAAGCAGGATTGCCCTTTCATTTTGCCTGGTTCATCAGGTGGTATTTTCATCAATTTGTTGCTTTATGCGGATGATCTTGCCATACAGGCTGAGGCATCAGAGCGGCTGCAGGAAAATATAAACTCTCTGTAGGATAATTGTGAGCAGTGGAGACTGCAGGTCGATTTAGCAAAATCCAAGGTACTGGTACTGTGCAGAATGGGGGATGGCGCAGGAACAATGAGCATTGGTCCTTCAGCGGTCATGACCTTGAAATTATTAATGAGCACCTATGCCTTGGTGTTACATTGACTCCTCGGCTTTCCTTCACAAAACACCAGATAAAGGCAGGTGCAGTTCGAACTGCAACGAACTGTGCATGGTGTGCATCCATTGGATCTCAGAAGGCCCCATTTCCAGCAATGATCTTTGAAGTTGTCGTTCGGGCCATCCTCACCTATGCTGCTCCAGTGTGGGGATTCTGGGAGTATGCTTCAGTGGGGAGTGTTCTTCTGGCAGTAGTCAAACACCTATTTCATCTGCCACAGTGGACTCCCGGGTACTTGATACATCTGGAGACAGAGCTGAATTCACTCTGCACTACAGATACTTCGACGGAGTGTAGGGGATGCCGCGATTCCGCTGGTGATTGATTTTAGCTCATATTTGACCGGCGAGTTTACTGTGAAGAGCTCTAAAATTCAACGTTGACAACTCTCTAAGAAGCCTTGACCCTGATCTGCTGAGAGCCTCCACAGATGAGATCCTTACAGCATATGTTAACGACAAAAACACTATTGGTCTCTTGCTGTGTCCTCTGAGAGGTTCACACTCTACCCAAAGCTGGATCAGGGAGTCCAATGCGCCAGCCGGGTGTAAAATTCTGGAATCCCAGAGTATACGTTAGGGTGGGTATTCAAGGTCAGGGCAGAGCTGCTCTACCTTAACGCAGGACCGTTTGCTTCCAGTCAACGTGAGGAATGCTCGCTCTGCAATCTCCGAGAGTAGGATGATGTCTTCCACTTCCTCTGTATTTGTTCCATCCAGCCTCTCTCTCGCCGGTTTAGATTTCGCCATGTTGGAGCCGCATACAAGATGGTGGGTAGGAATATTGTACGATTGTACTGCAGCATCCTGCTAAATGTCATTCCCCAGCCAGATACAGATGTGGCTTTGAGGCCACGGGCCACGGATGCCATCTTTTCACTTAGCAGGGCAATGTGGGCAGTGGGGCTCAAGCTGCCAGAAATGCGTACGGCCAGGTATCTCACATGCTGGCCTGCCTGCACTCGGGTGCCACAGACGTCAGATCGGGTGGCTCCCTCCCCTGCGATGCTGCTGTGGGCCTTCTGAATGGTTCGACTGAGCTCCTGCGGTCGAATTTTGTCTTTTGGTTTGGCGGAATCGAGGCATGTTGATCAGAAAATTTAATTTTTAGAGCTTGGATGTTGTTGAAGAATTTATATTATTTGACACTCTGCTCCTAGAATTCACAAAAATGACATGTATTAGGTATTATAGAATAAAATAGAAACCCTAGTCTCCGGTAGACGGTTTGAAAAATAACCATGCTGTACAGTTTATTTTGATTTTGGTACGTAAAGTGATTTCTTCCTCTTCATCTTCAGTCTCAGACAAAATATAAGACTTTGTGAGGAAGATTTGGTTAATTTGTGCGCTACCAATACGCCAGAATGGGCGAATAAGTGTAAAAACAAGTTAAAGATCCTCATTGGCGACAACCGTCTGTCACCTATTAAAATAAGTGGAACCACCGAGGCGAACATTCTGGACGACTGCTGATGACTTTCCAATTATTTGCATACGGACTTCTCTCGCCTCAAGGTCTTTCCGAGGGCGCCTCGGCCTGTTCGAGGAGGAAAGAGAGGTCAGCGGTAGGAATCCAGGAATTCTCGCGTTGCTACCGGCTCGATGGTTGAGGTCGTTTTAAAACCAGGGACGACGAATGAGAACTGCTTCCAGTGACGAGCTCTCCTACACGAAGACACGGAGTTTTGCAGGTTTTAGCGAGTTGTCGAAACAAGACACGCCACTTCCCTACGCTCATCACCTCTTCTTGGTATTCTACAGTAGCGATCTGTCACTGTCTAATGTTTTCATGATGATCTTTTCCGAAGTTTTAATTTACTCGTCGAGTTACTGACCATGAAGACACATTTTCTGTGCCTCAAGCTGTACTCGCACCACAAGGGTGCGCACCCTTGTATCACACATAATAGAGGGTGTGCCTCGAGTTGTCCTCTCCCCTCCTAAAGTCGTCCATTTTGTAGTAAATTGGGCTAATTTTGGTTGGTTATTCCTTAAATAACCATGGTGAGGTATCATTTTCCACTAAATCTTGGACGCTGAATCCAATGAAATGGGTCCCAGAACGATTGACACCCGCCGGAAGAAGTTATGGGTCAAATTGGGTATATATTACCCATTTGGAATATGTGTTTTCGGGATTTCTGGTGCCTAGGCGTGTGGGGTATTATTTTAGTTGTAAATTTTGGACGCTGAATTCAATGAAGTGGGTCCCAGAACGATTGGCACCCACTGGAAAAAGTTATGGGTCAAATTGGGTATAAATTACCCATCTTGAATATGTGTTTTCGGGATTTCTGGTACCTAGGCGTGTGGGGTATCATTTTCCACTAAATTTTGGATCCTGAATCGATTGGAATGGGTCTGGGACCCGCCGCACCCACTGTTTCCCCATTTCCCCCATGTTGAAGGAATGAGTCTCCATGCGCCTGGTCCGAAGAATAACCAACCAGTGTGAAAGAATTTGCAGCTTGGCTGTAGGAACGTTGGCTGTAGGAATTTTTGGCTGTAGGAAAATCTGAAATTTGGTTAGGGACCCGTTTCCGGCTAAAGTTGGTCCTCGAAGCGTTACGGATGATCACACCAAATTCGGGAGGGTAGGGGTCAAAATGTGTATTTCGAGAAATGTATTTTCGAGATATAGATTTTTAGAAATTTTTCTACTTCCAATATCGGCGTGGACGGCGGACGGACATTTTCTTATTTTGATCTAGACACCTTGAAACGCCCAGAAAAAAATTTTGGGCCGAATCGGAGAGATTGACCTATTGCATGAAAACATTATTTATTCTAGGAATAACCAAACAAAAGCCAGTTTGTGGAGGGAACCCCACCGGATGTCCGCTGATTCGAAAAATTCACAAAAATTGTCAAACACCAAACATTACTGTCACCACCATGGCTGGCCATAAATCAGCATCGCCTGAAGATGCACCGTTACGAAAACCCTTCAGTTCCGTCCAGCACTCACGAGATCCACGGTACCTTCTTTGGAACTGCCAACGCTGACAGGAAGGTGACGAAGCCGAGCGATTACCTGACGACCATTTCAATGAATCATACACTACCGGATTATAAGACAAGGGCGATTGCTCGGCGTGGGCGTTGTCCCATAGTTGATCTCAAAGCTGACAGCCTTCTCTTTGAAAAACCTCAGGGTTATTTCGACGAAGGTGGGACATATAGACAATGGCGAACCGGTACAGGCTCAAGGCCCTGTAAACCTGTAATGATTCACAGTTGATCCAAACTCGTGTGATCCGATTGGTCATCGAAATCCCAACAATTTGGGGGCGTCAACGTGGATCCTGGCTTTATTTTCACTATAATAACGTCCGAATCAGTAGGATACGAATATCTCCAATTATCTCACGTCCCATGAACCCATGAGCTTTCTCAAAATATTATCGAAGTTACCTGAAGGAAGTGATTAGTGGCGTTTGTCACGATGCCATGACTAGTTGCCGGGTATTACCCCTATAAATTGAGGTTCGAATGGTTCCTGCTTTCACCTTATTTTCGATCCGCCAAAGTGAACACATAGTTTATATTCACGTAGACCGTGTTATTTGGCCGACCATCGTTCTCAGGCACATATTTTGGTTTGTCAAATATACTTTTTTTCGCTATTTGCAGACGTAACTACAAATTTTGTGCTCAAGCTTTTTTTTTTTTTTTTTTTTTTTTTTTATTTTTTTTATTTCCCATTAATACAACTCACTTTTTTATAAAGCATTATTTTTAACCTCGGTTTCGTGGATAAGTTTTGCGTGGGATATCTTATTATACGTGAGCTAACTAGTAAAAGCTAACAGTATCGTGGGAGAAGAAATATTAAGATTTTCGGCGATCTAGGCGTGTGGGGTATTACTTTTCACTTAATTGTGGACGCAAGTAAGATCAGAAAGAGAAGTATGAACAAAAGAAGGTCCCAGAACGGTTGGCGCCCACTGGAAGAGGTTATAAGTAAAAACAAAAATATTACCCATTTTGAATATGTGTTTTTGAGATTTCTGGAACCTAGGCGTGTGGGGTATCATTTTCCGCTAAATCTTGGACGCTAATTTCAATGAAGTGGGTCCCGGAACGATTGGCACCCTCTGGAAGAAGTTATGGGTCAAATTGGGTATATATTACCCATTTTGAATATGCGTTTTCGAGATTTCCGGTACCTGGGCGTGTGGGGTATCATTTTCTACTAAATTCCGGATCCTGAATCGATTGGAATAGGTCTGGGACCCGCCGCACCCACTGTTTCCCCATTTCCCCCATGTTGAAGAAATGAGTCTCCATGCGCCTGGTCCGAGGAATAACCAACCCCTGTGTAAGAATTTGCAGCGTTTTTTGATCAGGACATCATGAAACGTCCAGAAAAAAATTTTGAGCCGAATCGGAGAGGTTGACCATTTGCATGAAAACATAGGTTGATTATTCAAGGAATAACCAACCAAATGGGTATTTATCTACCTTCTTCAAAAGTATATATTCGAGATTTCTGGTACCTAGGTGTGTAGTTTGGACGGTAAATCGGCTGAAATGAGTCCCCATGCTCCTAGTTCGAGTAATAACCAACCCCTGTGAATGAATTTGCAGTATTTCTGATAACGTTATCAGCAGAAAATCGATTCGGCTCGGTATTCGTAAACCAGCGGACTGATGGAGGTACACTACGATCTGAAATTCTGACCAATGAAAATTGAACTTTTACGTAAGATTGATTTGCTTTTAATTTATCCCAAGATTTACGTATTTGAAAACATGCGTTTCGTCCGCCTCAATCCCTTATCAATTGCTCATTTTGATCTCGGTCCGTCCGACCCCACGGTGTCAGATGAAGGTGTCACAATGAAACAACAACAACAACAAACGCTGCGATTTCCTTAACAAGGGTTAGTTCTCCTTGGGGTATGGGGAAAATGAGGAAAAAAGTGAGTTTAGAGCGTCCCGGACTCATTCTAATCGATTCAGCGTCCAACATTTAGTGGAAAATGGTACCCCACACGCCTAGGTACCAGAAATCTCGAAACCCCACTTTCAAAATGGGTAGGTTATTTGACTGGTACCCGCCTCAATCAATTTAGTATCTAAAATGTAGTGGAAAATGGTACCCCACACGCTTAAATCGCCGAAAATCTAGAAAAAAACGCATTTTAACCCCTACTTCCCCCAAATTGTCGAGGATTTAAAGGATTTTTGGGTATCTAGGCGTGTGGGGTATTATTTTCTACTTAATGTTGGACGTTGAATCGATAAAAATGTGCCGGGGACACTCCAGACTCACTGTTTTCTCATGCCACAACGAACAACCAACCATAACCCACCTAGAGAATCATTCACGGCGTTTTCCTATGGTGAGAGTGGTTTTCGGATGGGCGTCGGAATTCATTAGCCTGCAGTTCGGAGGAAGGAAAAAGATGAAATCAATCTGGATCTTAAGACCGCGTAGGAAATGAATACTGGGCGAGTCTCAGAATAGTGTTACGTACCGACGGCTCTCCTATCAAAATATTTTCACCTTCGCTCTCTCTGAGTCGAGACCTTGAGAAAGCCTTGAGCCTTACACCTAACTTTCTTCCTCATCCCAACAACTAGCTTTATTTCTTCAACTGCTAAAACGATTTCCGGAAAGAACAAATCGACAAAAGTGATTCAAAGAAAAGGTTGACAAAATTGGTCAGTTTGAGTTTTATGATGTCAAGATCAAAATACCCAAATAGTTTGTCTTCAGCCTGATCGGCAACTATTTAGCGAGGGTACGGTTCGAAATGTGCTTATTGAAACTCGATTTTTGGGACTTTTTAGTGAACTAGTGTAAGCCTCTCTCGAATTAAAATGTGTTTGAATTTCTATAATTTAATTCGGGTTTCTTCGGAGAATTTGGAAGGGACCTAGCGAGAGGATACGGGATGTAAGTCCAAGACTTACGACTGAGCAACTAGGGATACCAAGGATGAGCATAAAATACATTGATACAAACTGAATTATAATTGAAAACAAGGACACGTTGCAAAGGAGGATATGCCTCAACCTGGGCTAGAATTGATACAAGACAAAGCAATTCGACAAAGTAAATTAGACAACATGTGGAGCATAAAATACAATTAATACATGATACATGAAATTATGATATACATGAAATACAATTTAATGAACAAGTGCAACGATACCGGCTGACGAAAACGGCGTCGACGTCGAAGGAAAAACAGGAGGGGGCTCGCTGTCCCGCAGGTACACAGCAAGGCTTATTAACTTGAGTCCTTTATCTCATGGGGAACACAATATTACAGCTTCGGTCGACTTCAGCACGGTCGCAGAGTTCACTTCAGAGCGAGCACAGGACGAAGCCAGGATGGACTGAATGAGATGCACTTGCACGACAGGTTACAAAAAGATATGACTCCAACATGTTGGGCGCCTCGGCCCCAAGGGGCGCCTCGACAACGACTGCCTGGTCAGAAGCCTTCGGACCGAGTGAGAGCTGGGCCTCTCTAAATGCGATGTCCAGGCAGGAGCTGCGCGCGCATTTGGTGCATGCTCTCTCCCTTCTGGCCTTCTGGAGGCAGCAAGCCTGGGGGCTTACACAGAGTTCACTTCAGAGCAAGCACAGGACAAAGCCAGGATGGACTGAGTGAGTTGCACTTGCACGACAGGTTACAAAATATAAATGACTCCGACATGTTGGGCGCCTCAGCGACGAGGGATGCCTCAGCAACGACTGCCCGGTTGGGCGCCTTGGCAACGAGTGCGCGCTGGAGCTCTCTCCAAATGCCACATCCAGGCAAGAGCTGCGCGCGCATCCTGACGCATGCTTCCTCCCTTCTGGCCTTCTGGAGGCAGCAAGCCTGGGGGCTTACACTAGGAATGTGGGGTATCTTTTTCCACTAAATGTTGAATGCTGAATCAATTGGGATGAGTTCGGGTCCCTCCGCACTCTTTGCTTTCCCCTAATTTATATTAGTTAATGTGTGGTGAACTCCTTCGGAAATTATACCGCGTTGCACCGCGTTATCAAGTTTACTGGGAGTAAAATGAAGGAAAATAACGCTGGTTATATGCTCATGGTTATATTGAATTTAACAAAAAGAACGACGACATCATTGGTACTGGGAGGTGTGTGAATAAGACAAGATTATATAGAAATCAAATTGGTGCTAGAGGTTAGTACAGAGAGTACACCGCGGAGTTAGCGCTCCCAGTGGTGAAATGCAAAATTTATGAAACAGTTATCTTGTTTTAGATAACCGCTCACGAATTGTACACATTCCTAGTTTAATGAATATCTTCAGTCGGTTAGGATGTAGAAAGTTGAGTGATAAAAATCATCTTTCTTGACCAAACCTCAACACATCCCATCAATCAAGAAATGAAAATGAAATACACTGATTAACCTTGCTGATTATTGATTGAAAAGCCATCAAGAAGTAATACTCATTTTGCTTTTACAACTAAATTACTAAACTTACAGAGAGCAAACTACACAATTAAAAATTACAATCGAAATACTGCTCTCAGTTTGCTGTCACAAAATGGATACAGAACACTAATTTCGTTTTCATGATGCTTTCGTATGATAAGAACCCAAGGTAGTAACACGATTGCAAAATTACCCGTAGATTTCGGTTGGTTATTCCTTCAAGGAATTTAGACAAAAAAATCTGCAAATTCTTACACACGGGTTGGTTATTCCTCGAATGGGGGAAACAGTGGGTGTGGCGGGTCTCAGACCCATTCCAATCGATTCAGCGTCCAAAATTTAGTGGAAAATGATACCCCACACGCCTAGGTAGCAGAAATCCCGAAAACACATAATCAAATTGGGTAATAAATACCCAATTTGACCCATTACTTCTTCCAGTGGGTGCCAATTGTTCTGGGACCCATTTTATTGGATTCAGCGTTCAAAATTTAGTGGAAAATGACACCCTACTCGCCTAGGTAGCAGAAATCCCGAAAACACATATTCAAGATGGGTGTATGTATGGGCCACTACGACACTAATTTACTAATATAATATTGAGAAAACGTAGGTAATTTAGAAGGCTATAATAATTGTATTAAATTGAATTGAATGGTACGAATAAAAAGCTCGGACAGTAAAAAGAATTGTAGGCAACTGCTCAAAATTGGTTGCTAAGTTTAACAGCTGGTTATAAACAACAGGATATGACGATGTGTTTTGTTTGTCTATTCGGCTGAAGTCACCCACATGGGTAATAAATACCCAATTTGACCCATTACTTCTTCCAGTGGGTGCCAATTGTTCTGGGACCCATTTTATTGGATTCAGCGTCCAAAATTTAGTGGAAAATGACACCCCACTCGCCTAAATCACCCAAAATCTCGAAAATCCATTTTTCAAAAAACACATTTTGACCCCTACCCCCTCCAAATTTGGTCCGATCGGGCTGAAAAGTTTCGAGGACCCATCTCGGCTGGGAACAGACCCCTGACCCAAATTTCAGATTTTTAGAACATTTTCTACTACCAAAAACGGCGTGGACAATGGACGGCGTACGGCGTACGGCGGACGGCGGACGGCGGACGGCGGACGGACATTGACCTTTTTTGATCAGGACATCATGAAACGTCCAGAAAAAAATTTTGAGCCGAATCGGAGAGGTTGACCATTATCATGAAAACATAGGTTGATTATTCAAGGAATAACCAACCAAAACGCTGCATAAGTGTTTCACATGGGTTAGTTATTCCTCCGAACAGGCGTATGGACACTCGTTTCAATCGATATAGCGTCCATAATGGCTTTCGGTGGGCACCAGTCGTTCCAGGACCCGACTTATTGGATTCAGCGTCCAAAATTTAGTGGAAAATGATAACCGACACGCCTAGGGACTAGAAATTTCGATAACACACTCAACATTGGGTAGGTAGATACCGATTTTAACCCATAACCTCTTGCGGTGGGTGCTAATCGTTCCGGGACCCGTCTCATTTGATTCAGCGTCCAAAATGTACATAAAGAAAATGATACCCCGCACGCCTAGATCGCAGAAAATCCATTATTGTCGAAATACACATATAATGATAAGATCTGTTTTCAGATCTGGCTTTCAGAGACTTCAGATCGATAGCTGGTGGTTTCCAGTTTCGCCGTCCTTAGCGCTCTCGTCGGCTTTTTCGGTAACGCGGTAAATTTCAAATGGGGACGCTCCTTACTTGAGTATGGGAGTGCACTCGATATTCTTTACACACATTATGGCATCCCCCCCCCCCTCCTCGAATTTGACCCGATCGGGCTGGAATGTCTCGAGGACTAACTAGACGCGAAAACTGGTCCCTGGCCAAAATTTCAGGTTTTTAAAAATTTTTCGACTACCAAAGTCGGCGGAGGGACGTTTGCTCATTGGTTATGTGTTTTTCGAAGAATGGATTACCGAGATTTTTGGTGATTTAGGCGTGTGGGGTATCATTTGACTAAATTTTGGACGCTGAATCGATTGGAATGAGTCTCCATGCTGTTGTACAAAGAATAATTAACCCCTGTATGAATTTGCAGCGTTTTTGAGTAGATCCCTGGTGCTGTCATGGTTCCTTCTGTGTGTATAATGCACACGAGTGAGAATAATTTCGGTTTCGCGCGTGTCTATATCGTTGCAAAATGTGCATAGCCTCTGCAAATTGCCATCTCGACCGTTCAGACTCGGCTGAATTGTGTCATCATGAAGTTACTTTCTCCGGACAAAGTTGCTCAACAACATCTCCATGCTAATCGGCCTTTAAGAAAGAAGTACGAATTTATCTCTTGCGACTGGGGACCTGGAGAAGAGACTGTTACAACACGGCACGTTCCCGACCGACGCATCTCCTCCCACACGACGGATGATGGAAAAGGTCGCGGCTCGAGCGCCTCCTCATCGCGGTGATTTCAACGCCAGCGATCCACGTTCCCAAAGAACAAACGCTTGGGATTTGTGATAATGAATGTTAATTGATGCAGCGTTGACTGATGCTGAGCGCAAATTTCTCGGTATGGGACTTGCGACATGGGCGCTCTTTTGAGGTCGCCGACAGAAACTATCGGTTTCTTATATTTCGTAGCAGATTAGTCATATTCGCCGGGTTGGCTCAAACTTTAATCACAGTCAAGGCTTCATTCGGGGAATTCCACTTTGATATTCGACCAACGGCTGAAGATGTGTGAGCCTCTCCCGAATTAAAATCTGTTATGAATTTACTATAATTTAATTCGGGTTTCTTCGGAGAATTTGGAAAGGACCTAGCGAGAGGATACGGGATGTAAGTCCAAGACTTACGACTGAGCGTTAATTAGGGATACCAAGGATGAGCATGAAATACATTGAAACAAAATGAATAATAATTAAAGACAATGACACGTTGCAAAGGAGGATATGCCTCAACCTAGTCTACAATTGATATAGGACAAAGTAATTTGACAAAGTACATTAGACAACATGTGGAGCATAAAAATACAATTAATACATGATACATGAAATACAATTTAATGAACAAGCGCAACGCTACCGGCTGACGAAAACGGCGTTGACGTCAAAGGAAAACTGGAGGGGGCACGCTGTCCCGAAGGTACGCAGCGAGGCTTAATTAACTTGAGTCCTTTATCTCATGGGGAACACAATGTAACAGCTTCGGTCGACTTCAGCACGGTGGCAGGTCACTTCAGAGCGAGCACAGGACAAAGCCAGGATGGACTGAGTGAAATGCGCTTTCACGACAGGGTTACAAAAATATATGGCTCCAACAGGTCGGGCGCCCCAGCAATGAGTGAGCGCTGGGCCTCTCTCCAAAATGCGACATCTGGGCAGGAGTTGCGCGCACATCCTGGCGCATGCTCCCTCCCTTCTGGCCTTCTGGAGGCAGCAAGCCTGGGGGCTTACAGATGTAAAACTGATTACTTATGTGAGATTAAATCGTACAAATATTAAAATGAAGGTTTTCCCCGAATGCGATATGTGCCAAGAAAGTGGAAACAAAGGGCCTGAATGCACGGTAGCATCCCAACCATTGCAAGAAGCTTGACACTCGTTAAAAATAACCGAAAAGGTTTGAATATGTAATTTAATTTCAATTCATAAGTTCAATTTCCAATACAACAATTTAATTTTGATGGAAGTCCTTTATTTGGTAATATACTGCTTTCTCTCATTGAAATTTCATTAAAATTCAAAGTTGAATATTTTGAAGGTAGGATAGATACTTGGATACATCTTGGGAAGAATGTGTATTTCGACGGTATCGAAATAACCAAAATATATTATGGATCTCTCCGAATTGCCCCCTAAAATATGACTTTATGCGTTTTGGGAAGAAATTACCAAAATTACCACCCGCCGTATTTGGTATCTAGTAGGGAAATGTGTTCTATTGCTTGAATAGAAATACAGTTGATTAGTCATGAATAATCAACCCCGGCCTTTTGGGACCTAAACCAAATTAGGGGGAGGGGGCTCAAATTTTCAAGATTTTTGGCAACTTAGGCGTGTGGGGTATCATTTTCGACTAAATTTTGGACGCTGAGTCCAATGAGATGGGTCCTGGAACGATTGGTGCCCACTGGAAGTGGTTATGGGTCAAAATGGGTATCTATTTACTCATTTCTAAAGTGGGTATTCGAGAATTCGAAAATTTCCTAAAAATCTGAAATTTGGGTCAGAGGTCTGTTCCCGGTTCTAGTTGGTCCTCGGAACTTTCAGCCCGATCGGACCAAATTTGGTTAGGGTAGGGGTCAAAATGTGTTTTTTGAAAAATGGATTTTCGAGTTTTTGGGCGATCTAGGCGAGTGGGGTATCATTTTCCACTAAATTTTGGACGCTGAATCCAATCAAATGGGTCTCAGAACGATTGGCACCCACTAGAAGAAGTTATGGGTCAAATTGGGTATATATTACCCATTTTGAATATGTGTTTTTGAGATTTCTGGTACCTTGGTGTGTGGGGTATCATTTTCCACTAAATTTTTTGACCCTGAATCGACTTTAATGGGTCCGGGACCCGCCACACCCACAGTTGCCCCCATTTTCCTCATGTTGAAGAAATGAGTCTCCATGCGTCTTTATTTTGCGTAAGCGTTTGTTTTTATGTGTTGGTGCCAACAAAAATCTTGATGGATCCACGCTTTTGTCAGTTTTAAACGTTAACCCCTGCCTCTGTGAGATTTCGGGAGAGCAGTTGACTAGAATTAGTTTTTGAAAATGATCGTTGGTAGTAAGAACTGGTCCAAGGTGGGGCAGGTGACTAATAAAGATAATTAAAAGCGAAACTGACCTTCAACCCTGCCGTTTTCGTATGTATTAATGAGATTTGTCAGAAATGCCATCTACGGCTGTTTTACTTATATACCGACGAATCGGGTGATTCACGCTCAGCAGAACTCATTTCCCAACGCCTTGAGCTGTGTTTCGAGAACTTCTCCGACTCACAAGAATACAAAACTGATAAATGATCACGAGAATACGTGTAACGGGTTCTTTGGTGGCGCTGGGAGAATGTTAAGGGACAGAAGGTTGTCGGCATAGTCGGCGCTCAGTGACTCCCGATATTGACCGTTTTTACGAGCCACGCCTGCCTTGCAAGCCAGTCAATCCGCAAGTCCTTCAAAGCCGTTTGAGCAAGCCGGCCATCCTTGAGGTCAACTCTTTGTCACCCGACACTACTCACGCCTTTCATCCATCTTCACAACCGACAGTGGATTTTACCCGTTGTAATCCATAAGCCGATTACTTCGATTGTTTATCGGTCTTATCATCAGTGCCTAGAAATTATAGCATATTTTTTTGTAGTAAGTAGAAGCACTGGAGATGGACCGAATAAAAGAGCCTCACCCGTGTATACTGCTTACACCTCAAAAGTCACCTGTATTCTTGAAGACTGTAACCTAAATGAGGGTATCATTTTTGGAGCGTGTGGGGTGTAATTTCCTCTAAATGGAACGATTGGCACCCATGAATCGATTGAAATGAGTCTCCATGCGCCTGGTCCGAAGAATAACCAACCTGTAAATGAATTCGCAGTTTTTTGTCGGTTAATCCTTGAATAATCAACCTATGTTTTCATGCAAAAAGTCCATCTCTCCAACTCAGCCAAAATGTGTATTTTGAAAAATGGATTTTCGAGATTTTTGGCAATCATTTTCCACTTAATTTTGGACCCTGGATCAATTAGAATCGGTCCGGGACCTGCCACACCCACTGATTCCCCCATTTTCCCCATGTTGGAGAAATCGCCAACCTCTGTAAATGAATTTGCAGCGTTCTAAAAAGGTATTTTTGGTAGGGGACGAAATGAGCCCCACATTTCAATAATTTATTAGGGCCAACGGTCGTCAAAAACACATGATAAATATTGATAAAAATTCACAAAAAAGAAATTTTGTGGTCAGAAACTTCAGCATTTCTTGCAGGATATTGGTAGGGACAAACAATACTGACAGTAAAGTATCGATACCAAGTAAATTTTGTATTGATATTACAAATTTGAGTATAGATACTCGTATTGATTCATCGGATTTAGTCATTATCGAAAAAAGCTGCAATTTCTTTCACGGGTTTTGGTTATTCCTCGGACCAGGTGCATGGAGACTCATTTCCTCAACATGGGGAAAATGGGGGCAACAGTGGGTGTGGCGGGTTCTCGACCCATTCCAATCGATTCAGGATCCAAAATTTAGTGGAAAATGTTACCCCACGCGCCTAGGTACCAGAAATCTTGAAAACACACATTCGAAATGGGTAGATAGGTACCCATTTTGACCCATAACCTCATCCAGAGGGCACTAATCGTTCCGGGACCCGTTTCATTGGATTTAGGGTCCAAAATTTATTGGAAAATGATACCCCACGTGTCTGGGTATCAGAAATCATGAAAACACATATTCGAAATGGGTTAATAGGTACCCATTTTGACCCATAACCTCACCCAGAGGGCACCAATCGTTTTGGGACCGATTTCATTGGATTCAGCGTCCAAAATTTAGTAGAAACTGATACCGCACACATCTATATTGCCTAAACAGTTCACCCAAAAATCTTCAAAAATCCAGTTTTTGAAATACACATTTTGACCCCTACTCCACCCATATTTGGTCAGATCGGGCTGACAAATTTCGAGGACCAACTAAAGCCGAGAACGAACCCCTCACCCAAATTTCGGATTTTTAGAAAATTTTCTACTACCATTGTTGGCGTGGACGGTGGACGGACATTTGACATTTTGATCTAGACCCTTATATTCCAGGCCCATTCACGCTCATTTCGGACCCCCCCCCCCCCCCCCCCCCATATCCTCCTCCTTGAGGCGACATCACGACATCAACAGCAGGTAATAAAGAGACTCGACCGCACCAAAAGCCACCGTGTATGAACTTTAGCAGGACTCTGAGGGCAGTGCCAGAGGATGCGTGTTGCAAGTCACTTTGCCTATAGGTCATGTCCTTTACCTCCTCTTATTGGTCCTTGGCATTTGATCTCGCCACCATCGCCATTGTTTCTTGCACCATCTTCAACCGTCCACTTCCTCGTCGCGAGCGATTTCGGGCCCGAGCACGATCGCACCATAGGCGCAGGAGATTGAAAGCGATTATTGGGCCTCGTTTCGATAAAAGTCGGGCGATTGGTTCGCTCGCCGGTGGCAAATTGCGAATTCGAACACGCCCGACGGATTTTGCCGAACCGTCTGGATGATTTTCACCTTTAACGTTTCACGTACAAACGATTTCACGATCCTGAAGACGCAATCCCGATGATTTATAACGGAGTCTTTCTTCGAAAGATTACCACCAGGAATAAAAATCGGCGTTCAAGTTTCCGCGTAACTTTTTCTCTTCTGGAGAAATACGCTGAGTGAGAGGATAAAAACAAACTTATTCAAGGACCGGTTATTCTTATTGCTCAAGGGTAAAGTCAGAAGAAGGAATTCCTCGATCAATACTTAATATTCAATTGAATCGACGCTCAAACTAGTGAAAAACGAACCTGACAGTCGTGGCGCCTAACTTTCGCCAAGTCTCCTCGATTGTATGTAGATGGAAGGCAGACGTTATAAATAGCCGAAGACTATATTAGCTTGTTCAATTCATACATAAAATGTCGATACGTTACGCAAGATAGGAGGCTTGTTTGAGAAAACCCACTGTTATATGAAATACATGTTTAAAATACAATGTTTTCCCCCTCCTAAAACCGTCCAAATGGGAGTAAACAACGATTTTTTTCTTTTAAATCTTCTTTTTTTTCGAGGATTTTAAATATTAGTGACAGAAACTTTCTAATTTTCTAAAAATTTGGTTTAACGGTCTTGTTGGTCCTCGAAAATTTTCAGCCCAATCGGATCAAATTTACGAGGGGAAGGAGGGGTCAAAATATGTTTTTTGAAAAATGGATTTTCGAAATTTTCGGCGATCTAGGTCCACGCCGTTTTTGGTAGTAGAAAATTTTCTAAAAATCTGAAATTTGGGTCAGGGGTCTGATACCAGCCTAGAACGGTCCTCCAAACTTTTCAGCCCGATCGGACCAAATTTGAGCGGAGTAGGGGTCAAAATGTGTTTTTTGAAAAATGGATTTTCGAGATTTTGGGCGATCTAGGCGAGTGGGGTATCATTTTCCACTAAATTTTGGACGCTGAATTCAATGAAATGGGTCCCAGAACGATCGGCAACCACTGGAAGAAGTTATGGGTCAAATTGGGTATATACTACCCATTTCGAATATGTGTTTTTGGGATTTCTGGAACCTAGGCGTATGGGGTATCATTTTCCGCTAAATCATGGACGCTGAATCCAATGAAGTGAGTCCCAAGACGATTGGCACCAACTGGAAGAATTTATGGGTCAAATAGGGTATATATGACTCATTTTGAATATGTATTTATGAGATTTCTGGTACCTGGGCGTGTGGGGTATCATTTTCCACTAAATTTTGGGCGCTAAATCCAATGAGTTGGGTCCTGGGACGATTGTCGCTCATCGGAAGAGGTTATGGACACTATATCGATTAAAATGAATCTCCAAGCGCCTGGTCCGAAGAATAACCAACCCCTGTGAATGAATTTGCAGCGTTTTTTTATTGCAGATTCTGATTCTATCCAAAATTGTTTGAAATTTTGATCACTCAACCAATTTTTTTATGGCGTTTCAGCGAGCATGCAATATTGTGCAACCCAGGATCCCCCACGTCATTCGAGCGGTGGTATTGATGAATAGTTGTGGGTTGATCGCTCAGCAATCAAGCCTCACTATGGCAAACAGTACTAATGGGCGCATGGTGAATCGTTCAAATCCCGTGGGAGGGTAAAGATGATCAGCGACGTAGGCGTCGCACAATCCCGTCACTTCAGCCACGATGTCGAGTCATCGAAGGTGACGAGGTGACACTTGAGCGAAACACCTTCCTAAACTTCATTTGTTGGAAATCCCACCTAATTTCACCACCATGTGTGTAACGCTCTTGTGAAAGCAAGTATGAGTGAATATTTTGTACATGAACTTGATTGGGAAATCTACAGGTGGGCATAATAATAATTTTAACAGAATGAATTTCATAAATCTCGAATAGACAGCCAGTGCAAACGACTGACTATGTTATAAGGACCTACTTCAAGTAAGTTTGAAAGCAGCTCTAACATTGCTGCACTCGAAGAACTACGAGGATTTGTAAGTTGTTGTTTCAAGTTTCTTCAATAATCTATAATCTTCTAAATATAGAGCTTATAAACCAATCAATATAACTTTTGGAGTGGGCCAACATTGTCCTGAATAGGGGTGACTGCTAAACCTTCTCACTTTAATAACATTTGTAATATTGTTTGTTTAAAAGTGGAATCCATGGTCTCCCAACTCATAGTGAAAAAATGTGAAATGTCAATAAAATCAAAATGTTTTTTGAAAAATGGATTTTTGACATTTTTGGCGATCTAGCCGTGTGGGGTTTTCATTTTCTACTAAATTTTGGACCCTGAATCGATTGGAATGGGTCTGGGACCCACCACACCCACTGTTTCCCCCATTCGAGGAATATCCAACCCGTGTGTTTCAGGGTTTTTTTTTTTTTTTTTTTAGCGGTTAGGTATTGAGGACCTCGAAATCCACGCCAGTTGCTTTTGCAGACGTAAGACAAGCGCCGCCGAAAAACGTCTCTTACGTTTTCAGCCCATTTACACCACGTGGGTGCGGTAATCGGAAGCAGAGCGAAAAAAGTGTGCGAGGCACGGCCCCTTGATAATTCCCACAATCCACTCATCGTGAACTAATTGGGGCAGTCAGCGTGAAAACAAGTTCCATTTAGCTCTTCCGAGCCCAGGACGCACCAACTTCCCGCGCGTGCTCGTTCTCATTTCTGTGCTACTTGCATTGAGCTCAATTTTCCACATCAATGATTTTATCAACTGTTGACCGAATGTTTGTAAATAGAAGGTAATGGTTGTAGCAACTGGTACCCTGAATGTACAAAGGGGGATTCAGTTGTAAAGTTGGGAACAGTCAAACCATCCCCTAAAATGTCAGCTCATGTGCATGTACCATTGCAATATCTAGAATTTTGACTGACATCTAGGCGTGTGGGGTGTCATTTTCCACTAAATTTTGGACGTTGAATCCAATGAAATGGGTCCCGGTACGATTGGCACCCCTTGGATGAGGTCATGGGTCAAAATGTGTACCTATTTACCAATTTTGAATTTGTGTTTTTGAGATTTCTGGTACCTAGGCGTGTGGGGTATCATTTTCCGCTAAATTTTTGGACGCTAAATCGATTGGAATTGGTCCGGAACCCACCACACCCACTGTTTCAATTTTACCCTTGTGAAGAAATGAAGCTGAAGAAATGAGTGCGCCTGGTTCGAGGAATAACCAACCCTTGTGAAAGAATTTGCAGCGTTTTTGAAAAATTGCTTTTTCAACATTTTTGGTGATCTAGGCGCGTGGGGTGTCATTTTCTACTTAATTTTGGATGCAGAATCCAATAACATGGGCCTCAGAGCGATTGGTTATGAGTCAAAATGGTTATCTATATATCTATTTCAAATGTGTTTCCGAGATTTCTGGTGTCACTTTCCACTAAATTTTAGACGCTGAATCGATTGGAATGAGTCTCCATGCTCCTGGTCCGAGGAATAACCTGCCCCTGCGAATGAATTTCCTGCGTTTTCAATAGATAGCATAGATATTTCTCCGAAAAATAGAAGGGAAAGTTTTAACGATTTAGGAGAGAGAATAATCCCACCAACCTCGATCAATTTTATTGCAACTTGCTAAGGAAATAAAACAAGTACCTCTAGCTCGTTTTGCCGGTTGTCAGGGGAGAGAAAAGTCAGTATCCTCCCTTGAACTTAAGAAATAGGCATAATAACACCTATCGCCGTAAATTTCGATAACTTGGGGGATCCGGCTGAGAAATCCAAACGACCTTGCCCTTTGCGTGGGTCCCACCTCATTGTGACGCATTTTTTGTCTTGGTCTCGTCAAACGACAACGAAAGCTTGATGTGGCTAAGGGATATTTCATTTTGCCAGTCTTAAGTCACTTTTACAAATAGCCACGATGTGCAACGGAATACATGAGTCATAATTGACACGTATATTCATGATCTTGATTGTTGGGCGTGCTTTAAAGGTCAGTGTCAGGCTCCTGGAAAAAGAAGCTTTCCATATAATATAAGGTGGTCACGAAAAATAAGTTGTGAAGTAAAAAATGTCACTTTTCAGAGCGCTGCTTTTTCACTTTTTCCTATAACTCCAAATTTAGCAAAAAACAATATTTTAGTCATCATACGTGCTCAAAATACTTGGTTTACAATTTCTCGACGGGGAATTGATTAGCTGATTTATTTTTGGAATGAGCCCTATTCAAGTGATTATGGAATAGTCACTTCTCTAGTTATTCCCCATACTTATCAAGATATTAACCACACTCATGGCCGCTCCGGCAACTTGGGGGCGGTAATCCAAACGCCTTTTACCAGAGAAGTTGATCGATGACTGCCAACAGGTAGCAATCGGGACAGTAACCATCGGAACGGATCCTCTGCAGGGCATTCCAGGGCACTCCACGAGACAGTGAAACAATAAAAAACACTCATCACCATCGACAGTCGTGTATTCCTTCTCTGTGTTTCACCTATTAGTAAGCGCAACGATTTGTATTTGATTTTCAATTTGATTCGATAGTGCAGTTGCTGCATGTATTCCTTCTCTGTGTTTTGCCCATAGGTACGCTCGACGATTTGTTGTTGATTTTCACCTTGATTCGATAGTGCGGTTGCCGCGTACATTCGTTTTCTGTTTCGTCCATAGGTACGCTTGACGATTTGTTGTTGATTTTCACCTTGATTCGATATCCAGTTGCCGCGCGTATTCCTTCTCTGTGTTTTGCCCATAGGTACAAACTTTGCTCGACGATTTGTTGTTGATTTTCACCTTGGTTCGATAGTGCGGTTGCCGCGTACATGCGTTTTCTGTCCATAGGTACCTACTTCGCGCGACGATTTGTTGTTGATTTTCACCTTGATTCGATATCCAGTTGCCGCGCGTATTCCTTCTCTGTGTTTTGCCCATAGGGTACGCTTGACAATTTGTTGAACCTTGATTCAGTAGTGCAGTTGCCGTGTGTATTCCTTCTCTGTGTTTTGTCCATAGGTACGCTCGACAATTTGAACGATGGAGATTCATTTCAATAGATTCTGCGTCAGAAATGTAGTGGAGAACGATACCCCATGCGCCTAAATCATAGAAAATGTCGAATACCAAAAATTTAGTGGAAAATGATGCCCTACTCGCCTAGATCGCCCAAAATCTCGAAAACCCCATTTTTAATTTTGACCCGTACCCCGCCCAAATTTGGTCCGATTGAGCTGAAAAGTTTCGAGGACATTGACCTTTTTTGATCTAGACACCATGAAACGTCCAGAAAAAAAATTTGAGCCGAATCGGAGAGGTTAACCTATTGCATGAAAACATAGGTTGATTATTCAAGGAATAACCAACCAAAATGGATTTATAGAAAGTTGCCAGATTTTCCAAAAAGATGGTGACTCGAATAGAGGAGCACATAATGCAATCTTGGTATTTTAGGCTTTATTTTGTTGAGTTTTTATTAATACATTCGATAATCTTCAAACAAATCAAAAGGGGCTGCGTGATAAGCAGGTTGTATCAGAGCAGTATGTTCATTTCAGCACTCCGCCAAGATGAATTTTAGTAAATGTCACCTACTGATAGATCCAACATGTTACCCACACATTTCTCACCTCAGGATGTCGACGCATTTCACAAGGAAACGCTTCAGGCGGGAAAAAAGGAAAAGCGCTATCGTTTTTATGGCTTTTCGTTCCCACTTGAAGCAATACAATGCAACATTGAATTGAAAGTGCACGCATGTACCGGTCGACCTCGCCATGCTATCAAACGACAGAGCCGCAGGAAATGTACCACACCAGGAAAGCCTTGTCGCAAAAACTCCTCGCTTGATACCAGACCAGTGTCCACCCTCTTGGCTCTCCGAGGTCTGGTAATAAGTAGTTCCGATCTGTGAGGATTTATATCGTTTCGATGTTAATTACAAGGAAGGATCGCCATGAGGGAAAAATATGATCGATGTGACTACAACGCGACGCCATTTTTTGAGATGTTCTAGAGTTCTGTTGGAGATGTGCCTACTCATAAACCATAATAGAAATGTGGGTCCCAGAGAGGGTCGGGATATTACGACCAAACCCCAGCAAGTTCTCTTAATCGTAGAATTATGTTTCAGCCATCCTGTCCTTGATATAGTGAATAGATGTAGTTGTTTAGAGAAGTCCTTGAGCATTCCAAATCATGACTGAAAACGCCCATACCACAGAACTAATATTTTTCAGGTAATAGTATTCAAACAGACATAGCAATGTTTGAACTTCAGGATCGGAACTTGGATTCTCTGCCGTGACGATAGGACGAGGAGCACCACAAATCTTGTAGAAATAAATTTGAGAGCATCATGTTTTCGAGCGAAATCTGTACGAGAAAACGCTGCAAATTCTTTCACAGGGGTTGGTCATTCCTCGGACCAGGCGCATGGTGACTCATTTCTTCAACATGGGGAAAATGAGGAAAACAGTCGTTGTGGCGGGTCCCGGACCCATTCCAATCAATTCAGCGCCCAAAATATAGTGGAAAATGATACCCCACACGCTTTGAAACCAGAAATATCGAAAACACATATTCGAAGTAGGTAGATAGGCACCCATTTTGACCCATAACCTCATCCAGAGGACGCCAATCGTTCTGAGACTCATTACAACCGATTCAGGGTCCAAAACTTAGTGGAAAATGGTAACCCACACGTGATACGTCCAGAAAACATTTTTGGGCCCAATTGGAGAGGTTGACCTTTTGACCTTTTTTGTTGATCATTCAAGGAATAACCAACCAAAACTGATTGAAGGCCCCAAGTAATGTCGTACTTTGGTTCAGGTGGATAAGTTTCATAGATCCCTTTAAGCATTTGACTATCAATGATAAGGTGATCCTATGAGTGTTGAACGAATTAATGAGTTGAATACATTTTCAAGTAAGTGTTGGATGAATGTTAGGGCCTTTGATGTGTCTACTTTGAAAACTGAGATTTTTGTGGACAGGCTCGTTATTGAGACATAGTCCATATTGTGAAACATTAAAATATCACCACAATTTGCAAGATTAATTTTCTAATATTTTTCATGCGAGATAGTTATGAAGCTACCCGCTAGAGTGGATAACAGGAGCTGCATACTGTATAGAATAATTTTTTCCTTATATAGGAATTTGGAACAACTTTTCAGGGGAATATTGATGTTTGAATCGACTTTTAAGATAAGAATGACACGTAATGGCATTAAAGCAAAAGTGCCAATTAATGATAGTACAAGTGGGAACTTTCCAGTGTTTGTTGGCACGCGGCAGGGAGACACATTGTCAACAAACCTATTCAATCTCGCGCTATAACGCGCATTAAGGAAAATAAACGTCTGTGGTACAACCATCAACAAAACCAAAACAAATATGCGCCTGTGTGGATGATAATTATTTGATCGTGAGAACTGAGGGCACCCTCGAAGAAATGGTTGGTGCTATGAAGGACGAAGTGGGAAAATTCTGGGAAAACCAGCTGGGAAAAGCAAGTACATACTTGACTGCGTTTTTGGGTCAGAGACATGCCCAAGAATGAGATCCAGAAGCAAACAATGTTTGGAAACCGAGCTCTGCACGTAAATTTGCATCTGTTCAGGTCAAAAGTTCTGCCAAGGGCCACAAAATGGCGGTTGTCTTGTACGCTTATACGACTAATATTTGGGTACTACAGCGCTGAAGGATGTACCTTGAGCAAAGTGGTAATGCTGCAAATATTTGAAAACGCAGTGGGATTTGAACACTTTTTTGGGGCCCGCTGTGCGTCGATAGTGCTCGGAGAATTAGAACCTACCAGGTTATCCCACTATGACGTCGTGTGATTCATTAAATCAAGACGCATCGATGGGTTTGGTCATTAGGAGCTGCTACATGTCAGGCTGTTGGAACTCTGAAGGACGTGAAATCCCCTGAATGAATGGCTGCAGGATGTTCAGGAGGACCTGAGAATAATTGGGAGTCTCAGCAACTGGAGGCAGAAGGCTGCTGGAGACCTGAATGGCAAATACCTGTAAGGGAGGCTGTGATGAAGAACTGTTCCTGAGAACTGTTGGGACGATGTCTGCTCTTCAGGCTAGCCACCTATTCCTTTATAGTCAGTTTCGTATTGCCCGCCATATGCATGACATGTCGCTGTATATAGCGCCACATTACCTTTTGAATAAACAGTGTCAGTGAATCGCCTTTTATTGCCTTTAGCCACAACTGGGGCCAACCCACCCAGGGCTGTGGAGCTATGAAATAAGGTAAGAAAGGATTGGTGTTTGAACACCAATTTGGCAAGGAATTCTGCCTCTCAAACCCCGTGGGTCCGCGAAAGGGGGCTAACCGACCACTAATGCCACCTCTCCGAGCCAACCCCTCACTTGAGGGTACAAAAAATGCTCGTAGCCTATGGTTTTTACTGGCCCATCATGGATGTAGTTAGGTAAAGCATGGCGAAAAGGGCCAATAATTACAAAAGTAGAACATTTTTTAAAAATTTTAAATTTTGGTCAGGAAGCTGTTTATAGCCAAAATTTGGGGGAGGAAGGGGGGGGGGGGGTTAGTTTTTTGAAAAAAAAAGTATTTTGAGCTTTTTTTGGCTTAGGCGAGTGTGGTATCATTTTCCACTAAATTCTGGACGCTGATTCCAAAGAAACGGGTCCCGGAACGATTGGTGCTCCTTGGATGAAATTATGGGTCAAAATGGGTACCTATCTACCCATTTCGAATGTGTGTTTTCGAGATTATTTGTAAAATCTGTTTTTAGAAAAAATATGTTTGAGCTTTTCGGCGACTTAGGCGTGAGGGGTACCACTTTCCACTATATGTTGGACGCTGAATCATTCGGAATGTGTCAGGAACACCCCACACTCATTTTCATCCCCCATTTTCTCCATGGTCCCATGAATTACCAACCCCTGTTTTGGTTGGTTATTTCTTGAATAATCAAGCTATGTTTTCATGTAAAAGGTCAACCTCTCCTCAAAATTTTTTTCTGGACGTTTCATGGTGCCTGGATCAATAAAGGTCAATGTCCGTCTGCACCCACTGGAAGATGTTATGGGTCAAATTGGGTATATATTACCCATTTTGAATATGTGTTTTCGACATTTCTGCTACCTAGGCGTGTGGGGTATGATTTTCCACTAACTTTTGGACGCCGAATCCAATGAGACGAGACCCGAAACGATTGGTGCCCTCTAGATGAGGCTATGAGTCAAAAATGGGTACCTATCTACCCATTTCGAATATGTGTTTTCGAGATTTCTGGAACCTGGGCGTGTGGGGTATCATTTTCCACTAAATTTTGGATCCTGAATCGATTGGAATGGGTCTGGGACCCGCCGCACCCACTGTTTTCCCCATTTCCCCCATGTTGAGGAAATGAGTCTCCATGCGCCTGGTCCGAGGAATAACCAACCCGTGTGTAGAAATTTGCAGCGTTTTAGCTTTGGATTAATCAGAAAAATCTGTGATTTTAATTAATCTCCTCACGCTCCTTGGTTTTGCATTGTTCGAATATGAGGTTAAACACGGCGTCAACAAATTCGGTTCTCGGTGGTGTTCAATTCACACAACCAAGATGGCCAGGGGCGTCACGTAGCTGCATGCAGAGCGTAGCTAAGCGATCGGCACCAACATTAGCCACGGTGTCAACGACTTCTTGCTGCCTGTCCTGAATAAATTTACTTCCACTCGGAGTCCATTTTTGTATGCATGTCGCTGTTTGATCAGATAGAATTCCTGCGGCTCGTTGATTCTGAATAAACGACAATTCAATCGATGAGTGAGACGTGAAGATGGGGCTGTGATTCCATTTCGAGCTAAGAGAATAAATCGTGGATTGACTCATGTAATAAGGTTAGTCTGACGAAGCTGTCGATCGAGTATATGGACAACCCAGACACTGAGAGGCACTTACCGTCTTAATAACCATCCAACGACGTCTTCAAGGTTAGCCGGATAACCGATCGAGGCGAAAATAATATCATCGTCAAAATATTTCCTTGATGACTTGGACTTGCCCGATCGAAGGTCGAACTCTTAACGGGTATTCACGACGTTCTGGTTCGCCTTGAACGAAATGTTTCCTTACCGGGCCTCTCATTACCCAATTACGAGACCGAATAGTCTGGGGACAGAGGGCCGGCGAAGTTGAGCCCCTAATGTACAATTAATAAGGTCACCGATTTTGGCAAGGAAGGCGCCGGCGGAGTAATAATTCCAAAAACACATACAATCGGTCAACATAATTATACTAAAGAACACTTGAATGAAGGAAAACGACAAGGTTCGATAAACAATAAAAGTCAACTTATTTTTGATACGTTATTTACGATGTATACTTGCATTTAATGCCACAAAAATGCAACCCTGGTCAATTCCTTAAAGAGTGCGTGGTCATGACTAATGTAAAGTTATGAAGCATATTGCAGTTTTTACTGTAAATCTTAAAACGCGGCAAATTCTTTCACCTAATTTATGATTTCTTGGAGTAATTATGGGGAGGATAGTCAGAATATAGGATTCATTCTAATAATAGTGTAAGCCTCTCTCGAATTAAAATGTGTTTGAATTTACTATAATTTAATTCGGGTTTCTTCGGAGGATTTGGAAGGGACCTAGCGAGAGGATACGGGATGTAAGTCCAAGACTTACGACTGAGCAACGAGGCATACCAAGGATGGGCATAAAATACATTGATACAAAATGAATTATAATTGAGAACAAGGACACGTTGCAAAGGAGAATATGCCTCAACCTGGGCTAGAATTGATACAAGACAAAGTAATTCGACAAAGTAAATTAGACAACATGTGGAGCATAAAATACAATTAATACAAGATACATGAAATTATGATATACATGAAATACAATTTAATGAGCAAGTGCAACGATACCGGCTGACGAAAACAGTGTTGACATCAAAGGGAAAACGGACGGGGCACGCTGTCCCGCAGGTACACAGCGAGGCTTATTAACTTGAGTCCTTTATCATCTCATGGCATGGGGAACACAATATTACAGCTTCGGTCGACTTCAGCACGGTAGCAGAGTTCACTTCAGAGCGAGCACAGGACAAAGCCAGGATGGACTGAGTGTGATGCACTTGCACGACAGGGTTACAAAAATATATGACTCCAACATGTTGGGCGCCTCAGCCCCAAGGGGCGCCTCAACAATGACCACCTGCAATGAGTGAGTGCTGGGCCTCTCTCCAAAATGCGACATCTGGGCAGGAGCTGCGCGCACATCCTGGCGCATGCTCCCTCCCTTCTGGCCTTCTGGAGGCAGCAAGCCTGGGGGCTTACAATAGGTACCCATTTTGACCCATACCCAACCCCGCTGGGCTTCAATCGGTCCAGGACTCGTCTTGTTGGATTCATAGTCGAGCATTTTGAGGAAAATGATACCCAAAATGGCTAGTTCTCAAAATGTCACCAAAATCGAGAAAAAAACATTTTTACCCATACTCTCTCCAAATTTGGTCCGAACGGGCTGAAATGTTTTGAGGCAACTCAAAACGAGGTCTCTGACCAAAATTTCAAATTTTTAGAAAATTTTCTCCTACCAAAGACGGCGACCGGACGGGAATATGGTTTATTGTTCCATCAATATTCCCTCGTTTTCATGCCAGAGGTCACAATTTCGGATTAGCCTAAAAATTTGGCAGTTCGTGTTTCATAATCACAAAAACCGGTATGCTCGTCCGCCGTACGCCATCTTATAGGATTATAAAATTATCCAAAACCGTCAAAACGGGTGGTTTTAGAAGAAAATCTTGGAGAATTCGCGTTAGAAAAGATTAGGGGCGCTGACCACGCAAGTCGAAAGGAAAACCCCTGCTAAAAAATAGTTTTACTTTCATCACCGACGTTTGAGCTGCTATTGTCGACAATGCTCAACCAAAACCAGTGGATCAGAAGCATGGAAAAAATTGGGGAAACAGTGAGTGTAGATTGTCCCTTGTTTTAATCGATTCAGCGTCCAAAATTCAGTGGAAAATGATACCCCACACGCCTAGGTACCAGAAATCTCTAAAACCCACTTTCAAAATAGGCAGATAGATACCCATTTTGACCCAAAACTTCTTCCAGGGGGTGCCAATAGTTCCGGTACCCGTTCCATTGGATTCAGTGTCCAAAATTTAGTGGATAATAACATCCGACACACTTAAGGGGGCGTCAGACACTTTTGTGATACCGCTTCTGGACCCTCCACACATTAGGGTTGTGCAGCTATGCCTATGTGACTCCTTTTCGTGAACTTGCCTGCTTTCAACTCTGTTTAGTTTGACCTCCCCACCCTACGCTGAGCCAGCCTTCTTTTCATCCCTTTTTCACCATCTGCGAGCGGTTGGGTTGGGTGATTTATACCTGTTCCAAAACTGTGTTTAGGCCTTCAGACAAGGTTCCGTCCTGACGAACGAAGCCGTATAATGGCTCTAGTTGGTCCCTGAGACGTTTCAACCCGATCGGACCAAATTTGGGAGGGGTAGGGGTCAAAATGTGTATTTTGAACAATGGATTTTTTAGATTTTTTGCGATCTAGGTATGTGGGGTATCATTTTCCACAAAATTCTGGATTCTGAATCCAATTAAATGAATCCCGGAACGGGTCGCGCCCTCTGGATGAGGTTATGGGTCTAAATGGGTACCTATCTACCCATTTCGAATGATCCAAGATCGCCCAAAATCTTAAAAATCCATTTTTTCAAACACATTATGACCCCTAACCTGCCCAAATTAGGTCCAATCGGGTTAAAAAGATTTGAGGACCAACTAGAGCCGGAAATGGGTCCCTGACCAAAATTTCAGATTTTTAGAAAAATGTTTACTACCTAAAACGGCACGGACGGTGGACGGCTACGGCGGACGGACATTTGACTTCTGGTTGGTTATTCCTTGGTTTCATGAAAAAGGTCAACATTTCCAATTCGGCTCAAAAATTTATTTATTATTTATAAATTACCCTATAGATGTTCCTACGAAGATCAGAAAGAAATTGAAAAACAAATAGCTGAATTGTTAAATCATGGAATGATTGAAGAGTCCTGCTCACCATTTGCCTCACCAGTCACGTTAGCGTATAAAAAAACGCTGCAAATTCTTACACAGGGGTTGGTTATTCCTCGGACCAGGCGCATGGAGACTCATTTCTTCAACATGGGGGAAATGGGGGAAACAGTGGGTGCGGCGGGTCCCAGACCTATTCCAATCGATTCAGGATCCAGAATTTAGTAGAAAATGATACCCCACACGCCCAGGTACCGGAAATCTCGAAAACGCATATTCAAAATGGGTAATATATACCCAATTTGACCCATAACTTCTTCCAGAGGGTGCCAATCGTTCCGGGACCCACTTCATTGAAATTAGCGTCCAACATTTAGCGGAAAATGATACCCCACACGCCTAGGTTCCAGAAATCTCAAAAAACACATATTCAAAATGGGTAATATATACCCAATTTGACCCATAACTTCTTCCAGAGGGTGCCAATCGTTTTGGGACCCATTTCATTGGATTCAGCGTCCAAATTTAGTGGAAAATGATACCCCACTCGCCTAAATTCGCCCAAAATCTCGAAAATCCATTTTTCAAAAAACACATTTTGACCCCTACCCCGCCCAAATTTGGTCCGATCGGGCTGAAAAGCTTGGAGGACCGTCCTAGGCCGGGAACAGACCCCTGACCCAAATTTCAGATTTTTAGAAAATTTTCTACTACCAAAAACGGCGTGGACGGCGGACGGCGGACGGCGTACGGCGTACGGCGTACGGCGTACGGCGGACGGACATTGACCTTTTTTGATCAGGACATCATGAAACGTCCAGAAAAAAATTTTGAGCCGAATCGGAGAGGTTGACCATTTGCACGAAAACATAGGTTGATTATTCAAGGAATAACCAACCAAAACCGGTGAATGGAATGCGAAAGAAAGGACCTGATTATGTGTAAACTTCAGGGAACTAAATAAATTACTAATTCCGGAAAGTCAACCTTTCCCTCTTATCGAAGATATCATTGTGAAGACGCGCGACTGTAAATGGTTCTCGGCTCTAGACATTTGGCTTTCTGGTCCATACCAATTCGTACCAAAGACCGATACAAAACTGGTTTCATAACGCAGCACGGTCACTGGCAATGGTCTTGCATGCCATTTGGCTTAAAGAATTCGCCGGCCATTTTTCAGCGTGTGCTCTCGGGAATTATACGACGTAATAATCTGGACGTTTTTTGTTGTAATTTCATAGATGATATTTTAGTCTTCTCGAAAACCTTCAATGATCACTTGATACACCTCGAAAAACTTTTGAAAGCCATATCAACGAAGGATTCAAATTAAAAGGTTACCGTTGGACTAAAACATAGAGAATGAAGTTGAACGAAACAAAGTCAGTTCACGTCAACTTCACCATTCGGCAAGTGCCAACAACGGAAGTTGAGGTAAACTCAACCGTAGTACCCTACGCTGACTCTGTCACGTACTTGGGTATGACTCTGGATTCAAAACTCAACTGGAGGAAGCACATAGAAAAGACGAAAGAAGAACTGAAGATCAAGTTCAGACGCATGTACTGGCTTATGGGAAGGCATTCCCATCTCTCCCTTCACAACAAGCTGCTCATCTATAAGCAGATTTTTCGCCCCATCTGGAGTTACGGTATACAACTCTGGGGCTGTGCCAAAAAAATCCAACATATATATAATATATATAGATAATTATATATATATATAGACAACATTATATATATATATATATATATATATATATATATATATATATATATATATATATATATATATATATATAGACAACATATATATAGATAATCCAAACCTTGCAAAAAAAAAAAAAAAAAATTCGACGTTATCCATCGGGATCTGAGGATTGAAACTGTCAATGAAACTATAGTCAAATTCTCAAGGAAGCACGAGCAACGCCTTCATAAACATGAGAACCCGGAGATGCTCAACGTTCTTGACAACGCTGGCGAGCTTCGGCGACTCAAGCGCAATAAACCTCTGGACCTGACTGTGCTGTGCCAGAATGAATGTGATTGTGTATAGTGTCCCGTGCATAATGTTGATTAACATTCAAGATTAAGATTTGCTGAAATCTTATCTTACCCATGTGATATCCTGCGAACAAATATTGCTAGATGATGTATTTAAATTCAATTGCAATAAATAATTCACAAAAAAAAAAAAAAAAATCCCCTACACATCTGTACCAACACACGAACCTCCAGTGTTTCGATCCATACCAACCTCCTGGAGGTTCCAGACGATTCAGAACCCGTCTGAAGGGGTTATGTGTCCTGGTTATAGTGCAAAACGATACCCCACACACCTAGATTGCAAAAAATCTCAAAAATCCATTTTTCGATATTCACATTTTGACCCCTACCCCATCCAAATTTGATCCGATCGGGTTGAAAAGTTTCGAGGACCAAGTAGAGCCATGAACGGACCCCTGACCAAAATTTCAGATTTTTAGAATAATTTCTACTACCAAAGTCGGCGTAGACGGAGTACGGACATTTGCTAATTTTGATCTAGACACCTTGAAACGTCCAGAAATTTTTTTTGGGACAAATCGGAGAGATTTACTTTTTGCATGAAAACAGGTTGATTATTCAAGGAATAACCAACCTAAAACGCTGCAAATTTTATTAAAACGTTTTTCTTAACCCGCTTTCTTGTTTGTTTGTCTGTTTGTCCGCGAAATCTTTCAACTCAAATTTCGACCATTTATCGGCAATCTATAGTTCTGAAACTTTACATATAGATCAGGACCAGATGACAATGCAGTATTATAATACTTTGATGATGATTTAAAGAACTTCTTGAGTAATTTCAATAAAATAAAAATAATAAAATGATATATCACTAGGTTGGGATATACGATTTATGACACAATATTATGATTATATAATATAATCATATGTTCAATTATATTAATAATTATCATAGATAATTTGTAAAATTAATATATTGTCAGAAATAAACAGTAGTTTAGTATTACCTCATATAAATCTCATATTTATATGATTCTAAAATGAACATTCATAATAATATTACAAAATGCGCCCAACGTTTTTCGTTTTATAAGAATTGGAAATTGTTATAAAGTCTGTTACCATAATGTGACCAATTTATTCAGAGATTCTGCCAGGCTCATAGGAAAATTATTTTCTACTTTTTAGTGCATATGAAAAACGTTGTTTTTATAAAAGTTTTTTTATTCATGTACTTTTTTACATGGGTTGGTTATTCCTCGGTTCAGGCGCATGGAGACTCATTTCTTCAACACGGGAAAAGCGAAACATGTGGATGTGGTGGGTCCCAGACAAATTCAATCGATTCAGCGTCCATAATTTAGTAAAAATGATAACCCACCGCCTGGGTACCAAAATCCCGAAAAAACTATTCCAAATGGGTTATAGATACCCAATTTGACCCATAAGTTCTTCCAGTGGGTGCCAATCGTTCTGGGACACATTTCGTTGGATTCACAGTCCAAAATTTAGTGGAAACGATACCCCGCTTGCCCAATCTCCAAAAATCCAATTTTCAAAACACATTTGATCCCCCCCCCCCCACCTACACCCAAATTTGGTCCAATTGGAAAGTTGATGAATACCTTTTCACACTGACAAGTGTCTGTAACCATATGAAAACCAAGAAGGGTCATTTCTCTATGATAAAACCAGAAAAAATGTTTACTATTCATCTTGAAAGGTCAGGTAATTTCAACAGAAAAATGAGTTTCTCTCAGGTAACCAGGAAAGGAAAACCCTTTTTCACCCTCTCTCTCTCAGCTTCACACCCTCTCTCTCTCTCTTGTCATCCCTTCAAGGGGGTCTGTCGACGCAACACCCGTCTAGGCGGCTGAACGGCCGAACTGGTTCGGCCGTTGG
>CM034005.1:24781053-24819998 GCA_019603395.1 Cyrtorhinus lividipennis | reverse complement strand
GAATCGGCTTCTATTTCAAACAACCACAATTACTTTCACCAATTTTTCTTGTCGCGCATAAATCCAATACTCGGGGCTGGTGATAGACTAATATATTCTGTCAATGTATTCGGTTGAATTTGTATGCGAGCGCAAAACACCCTTATGTAAATTCATGGAGTTGGTGCAGGATGCTAAAATATACTGTCGCCACCGAACTCCATGAAAATTCATTTATGGGTGGAGTTCGTCCACCTGAAGCCTTGAACCCAATCGTCACAGAAATTCTCAACAACGCCATTTTTATTCGACTTATTCCTTCCGACGTCACCGATTCTGAGAGGAGTTGATTACTTGATGTATGAACATCCACTTTCGAATGCAGATGTCTACTGACAAATTTGTCTCTCGTTGTACTCGAATAAATGCTGCAGAATCCCTCCGTAATCGATTCCCCAACGAGCTAACAGATGTATTAGGAAGATGATATATAACTGAAGTTATCCATTCGCACTCCGGCTGTGTGTACTCTACAGTCAAATTTTGGTTTAAATGGAAATCGTGAAAAAGCAATAGGGCGAATGTATGAGTGCCGAACTGTAACAAATAGTGTTGGAAGTGGTTATAAACGAAGTATTCTTCCGATATACAATGTTAGAGCTGGGAAACTGCTTCAACATGTTTTCATAAGATGGAAAAATCTGGTAATAAATAATCTAAAATTGACACCTTCACATGTGTATTTTGTTATTTGGCTCGTTTAACCCAAACAATCAACACTTTTGGTTGCATGTTTCTCGACAGTGTTCCTCTAATGATCGGCGTCTCGAATACGAATCGTTCGTTAGCTTTCAGCAATCGAGAATGGAGGCGTTAATTAATTCCACGGCCAGGAGAGAATGCATCACAGGGAAGTAGTAGGCGGAACTACCGGAGCTGGTTTGGTTTCTTCGGTAGGTTTGGTTTCAATGTGGTTCGTTTCCTCACAAACGTTAATGAGGCGCAAAAAGCGAAAAGGGATTAAGCAGCAGACACAGCTGGAGATGTCCCACAAGATTTGTGAGGGCTGGAAATACCAGGCAAGTGAATAGTTACAGTACTATAAATTAGTGAGTTCGTCCCGCATTCAGTTTAACTCACTAAATATTTTCTGGATTCATTTGAATTTGAATGGATGTCGTTTTACCATAAAAAATACAGCCCGCATCCGTTACCTTGTTCCATGCTCATGGGCCGCTGGAGTTTTTCATGAGTTTAGTTGCAGAGTTCGATTCGTTTTAGTAGAACATGCCCACTCATCAGTTCAACGCAGCGGTAGTATTGCCGGTCCATTTAAATGGTTCCACCGCAAAACAATATTGTTTTAGCGGTTTTTACTGTCGCTGCCCTCATCCTGTAGTTGTCGTTTATAACTTATTACTTTGGGAGCAAAAAGACAAAGTAATTGTTTAGGCCGTAGGTTTGAGGGTTCTAAGGGGAGGTTGTAAGCAATTAGGTTTTGGGTGGCTAACGGTCCTCTCGGGGCTTCACCTAACACGAGAGCTCCGGGTTTAATTAAATTATTTTGCACCTAGAAACCTCCCGAGTGCCGTTTGCCCTCTCAGCTGGCTAAGATTAAACTGGTGAAGGAAGTGGGTACACCTCTGGGAGGGTGAGCTGGTCAACGGTGCAACCGAACAAACCACCTAGACAGCCAAGAGTATAGGTGACTCGATTTCTCATAGAAAAACGCTGAAATTTATTCAAAAACGGTATGTTTTTATTAGGGCATAACAAATTTGAAATATTCACTCCTTAAAACGTGAGTGGTACGAAAAGTATTTTTTGTCCGATGTCCAGTCTCATTTAGTAATTTCGAGTCATGCCAGAATCTCCCTCAATCTTCCTTGGCCTTGCCTGTCTTTTCTACTGAAGTCCAATCAATTCAAGAATGAAGGAAAGTGTATCCACAGTGGGCTTTTTCCCTCCATTCCCTTTTCACTCGTAACAGATGGAGATTGATTCGTCGGTACCCTTTTTCACTGCATCTAATCAACCAGAGTGATTTCAGGTCTCATGTCGGTTCCCCTAGGTAGTTTCTGTAGCATCTGCATAACAGTAAATCACCTTGTCCCCTTCGACCACCTTCTCGCTTGCCTTGTATGCAGATTCGAGCTTTTTACACAATTAGGTAGAAGAAGTGAAGCAGAAAACTACATTTTCTCTTCCCTCCCATTATTATCAGTATATATTGCCCGGAATAGCTCCCTCGTAACTCTTATTCGACGTGCACGCCCCATCACAAAATGATTCAATGCGTTTTATCAATAATGCTAAGTACAGAATCAATCTCTCTTCCTGTAGAATGACTCTCAAATCTTTTGAGAGGATGGAGTAGCTCCGTTTGCTATGATGTCATGAACCAAGAAGGTTCACTATACATCTTCACCCATTGAACTCCATGTTACCAACTACACTGGTTAGAAAAATGTAACACACTTTAACTTTATGGTCGTTTTTATTTAAAGGCCGAAACGTAATAGCTTCTTAAAGTGTTTGAGATTGTAATCTCCTCTGTGGCTCAGGTAAACGCTCCTGCTTCAGGATTTCGCGTACATTTTTAATGGTATGACGGTCACGCACGCGGAGGAGTACACACGAGTCACGCGCTAGCCTTGTTTGAGAAGGGGAGGAAAAATACAACGGGGCGATGTATTGCTCGAAATTCATGTCGCTCTTTTCCAAGGTGGCCATTCGTCCCGCTCTGGTTAGGACAGTCCTGTCCAGGAAGTTTGCGTCCCTCTGTTCAAATGTGACAGCCAACTTAAGTGTGAAAGTGAGAGTTTTACAATCCAAGAAGATTATTTAATGTGAACAGTTGTCAAATGGTTTTTAGGGGAGTTTCGGCGCTTTTCATGTCTTGACCTGCCCTGCCTGTGATGTAGATTGACGTTTGTTTTCCAAAGGTGTTCCTCACTCTTAATAATTTATTGATTTCAAACCATTCTGGACTTCCAAACTTCTGTTTACTAGTCGTTGAGGGGTTGGTATCGAAATTCGACTTCAGAGCATGTGAACATAATGAAAGTTGGTTTTGGAAGAAAAGTTGGTTCTAATGAACTGCATGGGTATAGAAAAGGTACTCTCAACTTGGGCGAAAGAACAGCCATACTTCAAGGCTAAAAGGAGCGATAGAACTGCCATGGGACCGCGGAGCGGGAGAGTGGAGGAGAGAAAACTTGATAACAAGAAAGAAGAACGGGCCAACTTTTGCTTTCGGGAGAAATATTGCATAATAAAGTCCATGGCACACCAGCTCGGCGGAAGATCTCTCAAAAGTCAATATTTTCCGAGTTTTCTCCATACACCCTCCCATCCACCAAACAATCTTCTTATCCTACTTCAATCCTGCCTTTCTATCCCGATATATTGTTGGTAAGGCCAACGTTATGTTAGTTGGAAGTTCTGAGTATTTTGAAAGGGTGAATATGATTCCAATAACAGCGGCGTGTACGAGTCAGTCTTCTGTCCCCTATCTACAATATCATTGCTATGGTGGATATTGGGAGGCATTCATGTAGATTTTACGTGATACATCTTCAATTAGCCTAGTCCCGAAACACTCACGTCTTTCGAATAGAAAAGTGAAAAAATTGCAGATCTTGGTTTCAATAATGATCAGGGTGATCATAACAAAGGTAGGGTACCTTCGGAGAAGAAACCCCAGATCAGTGATGTACGTTCCAATGTGTATGGAAGCAAAACCCAAAATGTTCATACTCCGTTCTTGCTGAAAAAGTCTAAAATTCTGCTCACAGTCACAATTGTAGAGCCATCAGGGTAGTGCCCATCGCCGCAAACGTAATCAGGGTACTAATTGATAAAGAGAGTATTTTGTGTTTTCGGCTTGTGTCGCAACATCAACAAAATATGAAGGCTAAATCGATTCAGATCGGTCCTGGGCCAACAGCATCATTACTGTGAAGATGGGTGCTTATATCAAATAGTTGTGTCCCTTCTTTCAATAAGGTAATCTCTCTGGAGAGTATAAAGACACGCTTTTCCACACAAGCGAAATCCACGTAATGAAGTAAATCATTGTGGTATTATTTGCAGCATTTCCAACTCCCATGTTGTACTGCGAACCCTCAAAACCCAATTTTAATTCCCCTTTTTAATTTTTAATTTAACCCCTTAGCCAAACTTTCAGGAGAATTTATCATACCTACCTTATCTACGCACCAAAAGAAAAAAAATGGCTTAATTTCTACACCACTCTCTCGGTATGTGGGCTTGGTTGAAGTTTTACCAGAAGTCTTGATGCAGGAAGACCTTGAGAATTCGCTATTCCTGCAGAAGAGACTTGTGTTGATGTTGGTAATGTGATCTGGAGGAAAAATGATCTGCTAGATACCTACTAATTTTACAGTTGGGTGCTGCTTACTATTATTTCTCTCTTTTATGGCTGTCTAACCTTCATCTAACAGATCACACATGTACTTATTGCTTATTGAATATTCACAGACTTCGATCTCAATTTTTCGGGATATGGAAAACCCTTTATGGGAGAGGCTATTTCGAAATACTTCTCAGGACCACCGCAATCCAGGTGTTATCGTATAACAAGTCGGCTTATTTTGCCTGCCCCAATTGTGGCCATTGATAGCGGAGTGGAGTGTAAATCCGAGTTGGCGTCGTCTGTGGAAGGCGTGGCACATTTTACCAAGAAACCTGCAGACCCGAGGTAAGGGAATGAAGCTGACTTGAGTAGATTACGCGGGCTGATTTATCGACCTTCTGGATCTGTGAGGCTGCGGATAGCGGCGCATGGCGTACCTGAGATGGAGGATCCCCTTCTGCACCACCCAACTGCCGTCCCCTTGCTGGATATATTGCGGCGATTAACACCTCCAACGCTTTCAGACGTAATTAAAACGGTTGGTCCAGGGTTCAAAGGGGAGAACCAGCGAGGCTACGAAGGTTTTTACTGCCCCCGACCTTTCGCCCGTGATAAAACAAGAGCCCCAGAAGTAATAGGATTGCCCTCAGAGCCTTCCCTGTCCGTCCATCCGGATCCGAGCCCGGCCCCTCATCCACGAATCGCGCCTCCCCCCATAACGCACATCACGCACACAGCCACCTTCCTCGACGTAATACGACCAAACAAACGCATTTCTGGGATTTAGAAGAGGTTGGGGGAAAGCCACTGTGGGCCGTCCCGAGGCATCATTTTGGATGGACGTTCATGGAGGGAGCACCAGGAGATTACGGGAGATGGATAACCCTTTGGCAATTGCACTCGTAAATCTTCGGCCTCCTCGGACTAAATTACCCGGAAAATCGAGGACGATTGCTGCAACGTTCATCACAAAGTTGAGCTCAATAAATAAATTTGGTGCAGCAGCCCTAGGCGTGCCAACGAGCGAGCTGGACTTATATTATCCTTGCGTCGTTATACATTATTTTAGTCAGTAACATAACGGTTGTTGTTACATAATATTGAATAACATATGGGTGATTTTTGGGGGTATTTTCTTGTAGGGCGAGTCGAATGAAAAAGAGGGAATGAAAGAAATGTGAAAAAAGTATATTCCTTTCCGTCGTTCTATTTTATCAATCTTTTCATACGGATGAGGGTATATCTACTTAGTGCTGCATAATATCGACGTGAGGGTAGCTTAAGCTTGAGCTATTGCCATATATAGGTACACTGCCGATATGGCTTAAGGGAAGGGGCTTCGTAAGTGCGACGACAAGTGATTAAATACGAGTCCTGCCAAGACCTAATGCAAAAATCTTGTCTCGAGGCCATTAGTGGGAACGTTCGGGCATGGGAGTTACCACAAAGTTTGGGCAAAGTTAGAAATGCTCTTTTTTTCTAATTAGACGAGACAAAAAGAGGTTTTTTGCTCAGATTTAGTCTAAAATGGGAATATTTATAAGATCAAAGTAGCCCTACAAAAATTGCCCTTGAGGAAAAAAGTTGTAAAGGCACGATATATATTTCTTTCTGCGCCTCTTCGTGACCCCTATAGGAGGCTCAATTCTTCAGTATTCAATCAGCGCTCAATAATTCTTCCTCATTGGTTAATTATTTTTCTAGTTTGAATTCTCACTTGTGGGAAAACGTCTCTCCGAGGTCTCCAGAGTAGGCTCGAAATTAGAAGAATACGTTACCTATTTTCAAAATAGTCTTCTTGGCCTATCATAGGTGTCTCACTCCGGTTTTGGGCACTCTTGGCACGGACGGGGGACGGTAAAAAAAGGCAGGTCGTTTTGAATGGGTCCAGAACAGTAAATCAAAACATCTACAATGCGACGTTGATCATTCCGAAGCCTAAAAGTAATTGTTTTCAGTCTCCAGAAACTGACTGATAGGAACCGGCATGGAACATCGTTCCATCTCACAAACAGTGCTCATTTTCATTGTTCTCAAGAATAAACTCACCCCTTACTTGTAAAAGGCAAAACCCAATCATGATGTACTCAGTGTGGTAGTTTATGTATTGTCAAGGAAATATATGGAGAAATACAGCAGCGCTCTACCCTACACATCGCCGTCTGAGAGACCCTTCATGATATTCCTCCACGAGGAACCGAGTCGAAGGAAGAAAGCAGAACAATGGAAAAAGACAGAATATACCGAGGATGGCAGTCTTATAAACGGATCCGAAAACTTCAATATCCACTGGAGTGTCACGTTTGGGCAATAACCGCACAACCCCACGTTTCGCTTAGATCTGGCCTGTCCAATACGCGAGTGTTTTATTAAAAATATTTCTTTTCCGACGGGCGAAGGGTTTTCCCACTGTCAGGCGAAGGGCGGCATGTCACCTAGGGAATGTCCATTGCCTTTTTCTCACCCCAAAGCCAACCCCTAGACATTAGCAAAAGCAATATAACACTCCCAACGCTAGTAATACACATCCGGACGACACGAGTTATTTAGACTCAACGCGGGACTGAATTGAGCCTCCAATACTTTTGCTCTCTCTATCTCATAAATATGCCCTAATGTCAAAGAATTATTAGTTCTTACTGGTATGACGGTGCCTTGAAGTATATATTTCCATTCGATGGTTCGCCCTACTTGTTTCATCTCACACAAAAATCAATATTATAATAATCATCTTTAAGATCCCGGTGGATTTTTGTACATTTCTTTGAATTTCACGCTTTGGAACTTTCCTGAGTCTGCTCTGATTGATATTAGTATATTAAGTACCAAACTGCTAAAATACCACTCATGTTCTCGAATATTTTGAAAATTTTAGAATGATAATTTTTGCTTTTGTAATGTTCTTATCTAGGTATATAATAAAGAATTACGAAAAAACCACATTTATGACCAAAAATACCTGTTCATTGCGTCCACCCAGTGAGTAGGCATCGGAATAATTATTTCGCTTTTCCTAACTTTCTCATTCTAAACATCCAGAACGTCGCATAGAATGCGATGGAGGGTGCACCGATAATTTATAAAAAATATATAACCGAGAAGCTGCAGTTTTTAGCTCCATGTAAGTCATTGATAAACGTTGATTGCGTTGTATGAGACGTTGATTTCTCCTGTTACGGCTCTCGTTACTACTTATAAAATACTTGTAAAAACTGATTTTTCTGTGATAGTTACATTGTAACTTTTCACTTGTCTTGATTGCCCCATGAGGAAATGGTGGAAGAGGTTATATTCAAGTTAATTGTATTCAACTTTGTTCGTCTGAACGCATTTACGTTCCAGTTAAAAGTACCACCCTGTAAATTACACTACAGATTACAGATCGGAGGAATTACTCATATTTATTTTTCTGCAGAACGTTCCTTCTTCTTTTTTTTTTTAATAATTTGAAAAATGATTGGCAAAAAAAGATCACGGTGAGTGATTGATAAAATTATCGACTGCACTTATGCTACGAGAGATAACGTCGAATGAATAAGGAAAAGTCAACATTCCGCTTGTCGGCCCCCAGGCGTTTGTTAGTATTCGTGTTCTATTTGAAACTCTTATTTGTGCGTTCGCACGTAGTTGAAAAGGGCTCCGCTAGCCAATAGTAATTAACGACAGCTACTAGTCTCCGTCCATTTGTTTTACGTATCAGAGGGTTGACCAACGTCGCCCTCCGACGGTTTATATCCGCAAACACTCCCTAAACCTTCCGTATGTTTGAGCGGAGTACACTGAGAGAATTTACGATTCAAAAACTCGGCCCCAAGTTTAACCGTCGGTAGAAACTGAAACCGATTTATTTTGTGTGCTTTTACAAAAGTAAACGTCCCCGGCAATAAAATATCTACCTAGACTAAGGCAGCTGTGAGCTACAAAAAACTGAAAGAGCTTCTATTAAATTTGTTCTGAAAACACAACATTTACTCCGTTGGTACTCGGAAGAAATGAATTATCCAACGTTTGTAGTATAGGTATTATTTGAAGAAAAAAAATGCAGTTTGATGTCAGTCAATTTTACTTCTAAGCACTGGAAAATGTTGTTCTGCATTAATGATGTTACTAGTGCGTACAATCAACCATTACAAGATTATTCTACAAAGTTCCTATTTTTATTTCATGGTCGATGTACCACTCCTTTAAGTACACAGTGGATCTACTGTGTTGAAAACTCCAGATAACATCAAAATTAAATTGGTGGTTAGCGCACGATACAAGAGACCTTGATCTAAAACGGGCCAAAGGAACGTAATGTTTGTAGAGCTTAAACAACTTTGCGAGGAAGTTCTAAATCTTAAGCTCTCGTTGTTCTCGGGCTTCTTACATAACAATAGGTGGAGAACCCTCTTAAGGAAGAGTCCCGCAACTCTTCTGATGAGCCTCAAATTCACCAACCATTGTTTTCCTTTCGTGCGTTTTGCACGACGCCTCCGTTAATAAACCAACTCCCCGGGCAGCGTTAGTCCTCTCTCCGAAGGAACACCAGCTGGGGCCCAATGAAAATCATCCCTCCTTCCCCTAAGTTTCATCCGTTCTTCTTCTTCCCTCCATTCTTCATGTTGTTTCTCTTACTATCGCTATCTTCCCTTTTCCCTCTTGTTAATTCCTTGGAGGAAATTCCCTATCAAGTTTTAATTATACAATTCTCCAAAGCCTCTGGCTCTTACCTAGCGCCTTCCTCGAACTCCATATACTTCATCTCTTCCACCCTTATAGGAGTCTGACTAAGGGGCGTTTTCCAGGATTAATGTGGTAAAAGCGCTGGGTGTCTTATATAGACTTCCCGAGGTTTTTGCCCCTCCGCCACCACCATCAGTGCAATAGTTTCTGCCGGGGTGCTCCTGAAGAAGGGCGGCGGAGAGGGGTTGATTTACGCCGTTCGGTATATTAGATATAGGACAAATGAGGGGCGGGTTTAAATTATTTATTGGCCCCATGGCGAGCTCTTTAGTTACCAAGGTTCTCTTGGTTCTGCGAAGGATCTTGCCTCGTCCTCTCTCACTTGCACTCTCTTCATCAGGCGTTTTAATAGGTTCCCCTTCCCTCACATCCCTCTTCATTCCCATCTACAGTCGTAGAGCCATTACGATGCAGTGTAATTTTCTTTAGAAACTCGGAGAGCTGCTCTTTTGGGGTGCTACTTTTCCAGTACGACAAACTCATGAAATTCCCTTGTACTCGAGTTTATTCGTTTCATACAATGACCAGGATGGAAGGAGTTGAGGAACGTCCCGTGAAACTCTCTGGGTAGAGATCCTGTGATTCGCTAGCATAAATTCCCATGAGGTTGCTGAACGTTGTATTGTGAATGTACATCGCTGTTTTTAAACTGACCCTATAATCTGCAATTGTGTCACAATTCGTCATTCGTCATTTCATAAAAGATAAGAACTTTATTACAGAACTGGACAATTATAAGTATTTTCTATGTTTCTATTTGGAAGAAATTCCATCATGCTACTGATCTATCTGCCTTTATGCCCTGGGGTCAGACCGTCTCGGACCGTATTGTACGTGTATAGTGTCGTTTGTTACCTGTTCGTTTTGCCGTTACTTCATGCAAGCATGACGAGAATAGGTTCAGTCGTGAGCTTAGGAGTGTTTACCATAAAAGAGAAAAAAACACGGAACGAAATGCAGGAAGAAGTCGACAAAAAAAATAGGTAGTGGTTTGTAAACATGTTAACGTTCAATTGACGAGGCGTGCGAGTACCTAGGTTTTCCCTTGTTCTCAATTAACATCGTCTTTCACGTTCGGACGTAGTGGATGGAAAGCGATGTCCTCTGTAGTCCAAGGGTAGTTTATAGAAAGCGGAGTGAACCCGGACAACAGGTAACGGTTGACAACCGCGACTATCTTGAAAAGGAACAAAAAAAAAAAGAGGCATAAAAAGTTCTGCTCACCCCATCGGGAGAAAGTCCTCACAACAACACATAACGGTATTTCTCTCTTTTTTTTATTTCCCGTTTGTTATTCGAAAAAATTTAGAGTAGGTATGTGCTTTCAACTCTCCAGACCACATACTGCGATTTCGGTTTGTTACGATGTAAATAACACAGCATCAGAATGAAAAGTACTTCCTAGGCAGTTCCTATGTAATTTCAGACGTTGACTAAATTCACGAGACAGGAGCCCGTAGGAGTCAACCAGGAGAGGCTAACCAAGAATGTTCAAAAACATGAAATCACCAATTAGGTAGTTTTGTCCATATTTCAGCTACATATATTTCACGATGTATTCCTTAAATCGATATAATCTTGATATATTTTATTGATCATTTTTCACTTCATTTACCAGTCTACTTCAGAGAAATGGGGGTTAAAAAGCAAGCTTGGTTTTCAGTGATCATATCTGCGCTACTAGTTACTATTAACGCTCATGAGAATCAACGTGAAGCAAGCAGGTTCAATCTGATGGATTTATCACAACAGTGATGATATTATTTTATACGACAGTTCCACTTGAATCATAATGCTTATTGAACAAAAGCTTCATAGTATTTCGGAACGAACTTTTCGGGAGATCCGCATTTGCGAAGATTGAATGCCATACACCGGGTGTTTCTGAGGGTCCATCCTTGGGTACCGTTAAACATCAAAGAGTATGTCTACAACTCAACAAACAAAAAGAAAAATACTTTATGCATTTTTTTTCTCCACTTTTGAGTTCTTTGATTTTGACTTTATAACAACAGCTCATTAGATTGCTCAAAACTCCCTTAGAACTGACAAAAAACTCAAACCATTGGAAAGAGCATCAAATTGTTTATCTCATGAATAAATACGAGTACAATTGAATTCTGAGAGTGTACACTTGCAACTCCATCAGATCCGTGCCTTCGGGATCGATACACAAAGAAATGGTAATATAAGAAGAAAGATGATCCAAACGACTTCAGAGGACGTGAATAAATCTCATGACGTATTTTAGACTCATGATTCCCGGGTGCTACATAAACTGGGGACCGGGGAGGTCGGTGGCAGTGTGACGGAAAAAGGGAGGAGGCAACGAGAAGGGAAGTAACTCGCCTTTATGAATATGTAAAATCGGTGGTAACACAGAGCTCGCGAGTGGTTCAAAACGTTCCAACCGCTTGATAGAATGCAGATGCAGGTTTTCCTCCGAAGCCCCCAGCCGAGCGTGTAGGAGCCGAAGGTGGCAACACATACATCCCCTACATCATCGGCTTACACGAAATAATAAACTAGGCGTCTTGTATGGTTTTTTTTCTTTAGTTTACGCGCGCCAAAAACAGTTCTGTGAGCTCATCGGCCAGAGGGTTGTATCGGAAATGGGGCAGTGTGAACGACTTAGAACATTATCAGACGATCTGAGAGACCACATCGTGGACCGATACCTTGCCTCCATTGGCTGGATCGGCTGTCCAAAACCCATTTCAGTCAAATATGCGTCAAAAATTCAGCAAAAAATGAAACCTTGTCAGGCTGATAATGAGCAAGTCACTCATAGAACCCCAACAGAGTTTCATACAAAATGCATAATTTTTTCTAAACACTCTAAAACCTTCGTACGGTAGGAGGACATTCGTATTTGAAATCTAAACTTTTTGATTAAAAAACGAATTATAAACCAAAATATTTTTGTGTAACTCGGCCATAAACAGCTTGGGCGTTTGGTTTTTACTTTCGCGAGTATTAGGACAACTATATCAAAATCAATTGTTTCTAATAATTGATAGCATAGGAACTAGCTTAGTGCCTGATGGTACTGTACTTTTGGTGGTTCCGGACCTGACGGAGCCGTCGTTCGCGGTTTTGAGGCAAACCCTCGCTTTACATGAACAATAATATATAGTTTGGCGTATGAGTACGGAGTTATTTCACGAAGGATATAAAACGCCATTTCTTGCTCTCGAGGGAACAGAAAAAGGATGCTTGAAGTTTTAATTGAGAACGTTTTTCACACAACCGGTTAACGTTGTGCGGAACACGCGCATCGCCCTATATAATACTCAAAAGGGGGGTTCGGCGAGGCGAGGAAAAAGATGAGCATGGAGCAACAGCAACAGCTTGTTATGTGGAACTCACATGAAACCACCCCCCTTCACAACTACCTCCCCAGCCCTACCCGACGATCCAGAAGGTTGAAGGGGGAGGGGGGCTCCTAAACAAGGGAGCGCCTACTCCCATAAAGTGAGTTATACAGTTAATTAACCACCTCTGCACGCACCCGTTCCTCTTCTCCGCCCAACAGTATTTTCCCCCACCACCGTCCCTTTTCACCTTCAACTACAATACAGCTCTTATGACAAGTGTATTTAGTAACCGGGGGTGGCACAAACTCCCTGAGCCCAATTTACACCCCAGGGAGGCTTGGAGGGTGGGTGATACCGTCGGAAACGGAAGTAGGTTGAGAAGTAGGCGGAGGTGGCTGAAACTTTGGAGGAAACTCCTGCTGAGAAGTAATTGTGTAGAGCACACAAGACTCCCCGCTACTCCTTCACCACCCATCCTCTTGTTCAAACTTTATTAATTGCTATCTACATTGAAAACTGTGCCAGGCATGATCGATATCAGTACCTGGCGATTTCAATCTTTGAGTCTTATTATAGGAATTCTGAACCTTAATATTGTTTTAGAGCCTATTGAATTACAATTTTACTTTCCTGAAAAATACTACCCTTTCAATAAATAATTTCGATAATGCGCCAACAACCAAAATATTTGGGCTTTGTTCAAAATCTAAGACGGTTTTATACAAAGGTACTTTTTGTCACCTATCGGGTATGGAAAGGTTCGAGAAACCACCGACAAAATTCGGTGTCCCACAAGTCCGTCGACCATTCCCTTGCTATACGACTGCCATACCTGTTTCACCATGGAGCTAAGTGCCAAACCTTTTCGGGAGGTTACTTGCTACATTTCCCCGCGAGTGTGTAGAACTAAGAATTTTCATTATTGTCTGATAGTAGGTCAAAATGAAAATAAATACCGTTGTTCCCGTATCTCGTAAAATATCATCAGCAGCACGATTTAGACGGTTGTGGCAGGTTTCAGCTAAAACCGTATCTTTGAGGGGCCGGAATCGTGGCACTGACCTGAACGATGTTAGCGAGCACGATCTGGAACATAAAGATGGACGAAAAGAAAGTTGCTCTATCAAAGGTAGTAGAAATTAGAAGGGAAAAATGAATTGAGAAGAGAATTATGAGTATTTTGTTTCAGTTTTGGTTTGATGTTGACTTGCGAAAATCTTATTTTTTACTCAGTTTTGTTAGTCAAGTACATAAAACGATTGAATAATATTAATCGGCTGGACCGGAAAGGCATACCGGGAAACAGTTTATTATTATTGGGTCATGTAAGTCCTAGATTTAAAACTTAGCAGACCTGCGTTTCCTATTCATTATTCAAAAGACTGGGATGTTAATACTTGTGGGTCATAATACGAGTAACAAGTACCTACATTGTCCCATGTTGCTCATTGTGTATTCAAAAAATATAGAATTAATAGAAGATGGACAAATAAATGTCATGGTTTTAATTTAGTTGGATGCTTTGGCTACCTATTACAATGGTTCGAACCTCAGGGCGTCCTAAACGTGGTACCAACTATCCCTACCGGTCAGCTGGAGTCCTCAGTTCTTGGATGGCCGCCACTTGAGTGCAGTCATGACCGTTTTATCGTTCTCCCCAAGGTTCTCTCATCACCGTTTACAATCATCATTATTCCTACCATTCCATCACTAAGGCCTTCCATCTAGGTTGGTACTTTTCGAAACCATAATGACAAAATCTATTTTTGGGATTTCACCTCAGATTTCCCATTTGTCAACGTTGATACAAAAATGTTGAGGCCAAATCTTTCAGTTTTGTCGCATGAATACACCACAATGAAGGATTGTCGTTTTTCTCTTACTAAGTCCAAGTCGCAAAGTTTATACGGTAAGATGCTGTCCAGGTATCCAATTGTCCAATTTGTCGAAAATCAAATGGGAGCAATAATTAAAAATTGCTATAAGTATCGTAACTTATGAATACAATACAGTTCCACCGACTAAATATATTAAAACGGTAATAACTTCAAGCGAGGAGCAATTTACAGTCGTAGTGGAGAAATGGTGAATGGAACGGAACAAAAGTCGGGATTTACTGACAGAAGGTTTTGCCAAAAGTTGTATTTTATCCCCCTGAACCTCTGGACACTGAGATTTTTTTCATTCTGAATAAAAAAACGGATTGCAATGGGAGCGTGGGGGTGGAACAAAGGGAATTATCGAGTTTATATCATACGCGGTAGGGCCTCCCCGGGTGAGATAGTACTGTGTAGCGAGGGCAGGAGAGAAAAGTATAAATCTAACGAATCATCGCGAGGTGGGACTATATAGCTGCAGCGAGACGCAAAATGCTTCAGAGCTGAGAAGAGGGGTGTGGTAGTCGATCGTGTATCATCCAGGGTATTTGTTGTATGGAATCGACCGGGTGGTAGATAGGATTGTGAAAGCAAAAATATCTTATCGCGTCGAGAGGGTCGAAAAAGAGCGGGCGGGGGTGGTTTGTTTTCTGCCGTGTTAACGTCATTATGGCCCGTCGGGGAATTTAGGTTTTAGAGCTTTCCCTGGCGAAAACGACCTGCTCGTCCATTGTAACGCTAGTGTATATGAACGGTTGACGGTTAGCGCTATACAATAGGAATACAGAGTTTACCAATTTTATAATAGCCAGCGATCTGCCAGACGGCCACCAGAATTTGGATGGGATCACTGTCTTCATGCGTAGGCCTCGATAATTCCTTGAAATTTATTAAAAAGTAGGGATTTGCCTCCTTTTATTTTAACATAATTTTATTCTGCAGGCTAAAAGTAACCGATTTTTATTTCTACCAAGCGTAGGTTCATCGGATTGATGTAAAATCCTTTGCAGTGTATTCGACTCTGAACTCATATTCGCTGCCAATATCACGATATTCTACAATCCCAAGAACTCTCCTTCGTTCAATAACTTCTGTGCCAATACAATTCTAAATTATAATTTTTCTAATTGTTTCAGGTATGTTCGAGTTTTCATTCTGGATTTATTCACTCGACTGGCAAGCAAAACTTGGCGTAGTGAGTGTTAATGTTCTCATTCTCTCCTTGCTCTCGTATTTCATTTGGTGGTAGTCAAACCGATGAACATCCAAGTTATATCCAATATATAGAAAAAAAAACACTTATTAGGTATAACTTATTATACTTTTTCATTGGTTTAAACATAAAAATTTAAGTTTGTGCCCTTATTTTACTTTTTTACTTGCTTAAATGAAGTATGTCGTATTTTCCACAATCATAAAGTACCTCTAGTGAATTAGAGTAGATATGGAAATCCTAACTATAGCCAACACAAGTTGGGCTCTCTAAATAGGCAATTTGGTTTTTCCGTTTGTTCGTACCGAGTGAGTAAAGACGAAGGATTTGGCTTTTGAACGGTCTACCTCCTAAACACGTTATAGGATCGTTAGGTGCCCCATTTCTTCAAAAAGAAAAAAAATTGCACTCACTTTATTAGCACGGAAATCAACAAAATTAGCCTCCAATAACGAATGAATAGCCGATTCGTTTTCAACGGCTGCGGTTATAGGACTCTGTAGATCTTGGAGCTTTGTGACGGCCATTCTAGTCTCCGAAGGGGGACTCGCCAACCCCTCGTAAGAAAACCTGTTCTCATCCCAGATCGTCTGGATGGAGTCATTCCAGCTACTCGACCTCTGGTAACTGGAGAAGTGAAGCAGGGAACTCCACTCAGACTTCAATGGCTACCGAGATCACTGAACTCTTCATCAATTACATTATTATCGACCGTCTTTCGTTGTTGCCTTATTTATTCAATTTTTTCAATCCCCTCCCGGGGTATGAATTAGCATTCATTACTATTCAAAATAATTTTGTAGCAATTTGGCCGAGCCTTTGGAACTTTGATGTATGCGACCTTGAGGAAAAAAAAGAAGTGAAAATGGAACCTATTGCTAACTTATGCATAAATTGAAGGTGATCCTCCAATAATAATTCTTTTTGGGCTAATTCCCCTCCTCAACGGGTTAATTGAAATCTTCCCTCTCACGTCAAACGTGATTTAAGGGTTGTGGGTCCTTGAAATTGTTTTGCTAATGTAACTCGAAAAACAAATGCTTGAACTGCAGGGAAAATCATAAATTGTTGCCTTAATTAATGTCCTGCCTGAATGTGTTGCCGAAGGTAGGACATGCATCAGTTTTATAATGACTGCTATTGCTGAGCCATAGGTAAGGTCTTTAGTCTCTCATTGTGAACAAAAATGTGATTAACGTGTTAACGTGAAGAAATTTTGTCGTTTTCTTCCCCCAAACACGTACGGCTAACGGCGATCCGCGTTGATTTAATAAAATTCCTCAGCTTTATATTTATATTTATCGTAAAAAAGTATCTTCGACTCCTGAAAAGGATGGATGGTAAATGGAATTTTTCCATCAGCGTGGGTTACCTAATTTCTCGACTCCCTGGCCATAACATCAGCCCAAACCTTTTACTTATTAGTACCTGTTTACAAGGAGAAGAAGTAGCAATAAATGAAGTGGAGTACCCATGCTTTGTTGTGGATGAATGGAGAAATCAGGCCTCAGAAATAAGTGAAGTATTAGCAGTAACTTCAAATATTAGTGACAGTATATTCTACCGGCTCGAAAGCTGACATATTCACACATTATACAACGATACAAATGTGATTTAGGACAACCACGGCTATGTTGCAAGCACAGTGATTACCAAATTAACATAAATTTAACTAGATACGACCGATTGACAAATTATGTCATTGTCAATATTTGATGCTTGAACGCTCATAAAATTGCGTGTTGTCCCATAAAAAGTCAACTCACATCTTTTTGCTGTCCTCCACCAACGCAACATTTGTACGTTAGTGCGTAACGTAATATTATTGGATCAGTGAAGTCCATTTCTTTGGAACAGCACAATATAATGGGAACATTCGTGGGCACATGTGGGACTTTCACTCAACGCTTCCGAATTTAATAAATTTTGTTCACAACTTCGTAGGGGTGATTGATGACTTATTCTTCTTCATACGAGTAAAAAATTGGTTTTTCTTTTGGGATGTTTTAACAAGTAGGAGAATTCTGTAAGCTCGTGAGTTTGTGATTATGATTGGCACAATGTATTTGTTTAATTACATTTTACAATCACCTAATGCATGACATCGTAAAATTAGGCCGTAAAAACAGCAACTTAATATGTGGATCCTTTGCATTCTTGGTTATCTCTTGGAACTCACTTAACAAGAGATCGGGAGCTCTCGCTCAGGGAGGACTAGAACCCTGATATATTGCTTCGGGAGGCCCAGTGTCTCTGGGCGGATATTATTTATAACTCTATCTCTCCCGGTTTTAAACCACGAGCTCCCTTCTCCACCTCTCTTCGGCGCGTCTAATCGAAAATTATGCGCCGATTCCTCCAACCCGGTTTCCTTGATATATATCGACTAACATCGCGAGAACACCTCCCTTGCTTCATCAGCTATAGCGGGGACCACGAGATCCCTGCTCTCCTTTGTAACCAAAACGAAATAGAAACGTTCAAATGTCGGGTCAACATTCATGAGAAACAATCTCTCCGTCCCATGTTCAAGTCGTGGTTGAAGGTGGACGGCGACTCTGGTCGTGCATAATGCTAACATGTGTTCACTACATTCAGTTTTGGTTACGTTCGTGGCCCAGGTATCAGTAAGAAGGAAGACCGTGGAAGGTCAATGTCAGGACTGTCACACGTCCTGCACCCCCAGTACCTACAATTTCCCCAAAATTGTCAACCTTTCTTCTTATTTGTCACTCAGGGACACGGTGAGTCTGCACAGGGAGTAGTCAAGTTGAGGATTTTACGATTTTTAGAAACCCAACTTATCGTGTGTAGCTAAATGTATCCGCGTATTAGCTGGTTACCTGGCTGATGGTCGTTAAGCCTAATGAGAGATCGGATGTATGGGTCGAATGGGTACACATGGAGGTGGCACAATAATAACCGGCTACGTATTCAATAACCCAACTTTAGGTCACGAAGAAAGACGTCCCAAAGATTCAATCACAACCTTGCTCTTTCTTTGCAACATACTGATGATGTGGGAAAATGGGTATACTCACGGGTATATATAGGTATACTGGACTATGCGTTCAGCCGTTTGGGCCAAACTTCCATTTTTTTTATTTTATTTTTTTTTTTTTTTAGCTACGGATAGATTGAAAATTATCAGAGTTCCAGCGCACAACTTATACTAAAAAAAAAAAAAAAAAAAAATGATAACAAAAAAGTAGCCATACATAGTTTTACAGGGTTTGATGGTTCCAAGAATGTCTCAGACCTATTGGTAAAGCATGGTTAGGCATAAAAAATTGAAAAAAATGTAAGCTGTTATGCAGGTACCTCGTTTCAGCATAATGTGTAATTCAACTCAATTCTGTCCTCTGTTATCATCAGCTTATAAAATATTTCCCTCGTTCTCAGGAAAAAATTGGAATACTCACTGAAATTATCCTAAAACCAAAAAAATGATGATCATGAAGTTAAATTGTTGAAATCATACACGCAAGGGTTCCTGCCTGGTCTTTAAGACTCAATGAAACGCTTTATGAGGTACCGGGAAGTATGGCGAGAGTATTATTCCGTCTGCTCCATCTCTTCATGCTGGATCTTTTTCATTTCAGTGGACACTCTAATATTCTTTATCTAAATACCCGGGGTGCGATCCCCCCTATAAGAGACGAAATTCTAAAAGAAGATACCAAATATATTTCATTTGAGAGGCTTCCATTCTGGATTTCTACCCACGTAAATCTCTTTAATGCCGCCGGAATAAGCGCAAGATCGTCCCTTTTATGAGGGATTGTGATGTATTTTCAGCCATATTATACGAAAACCCTGGAGCTGGCTAAATGCGATGGAGGGAAAAACACTGGGAAGAAGAACAGCAAGGGCGTATGAATCATGAAAAATGCATCCTGGGTGATGCGGTGTTTGCTGTAGTGTTGGATATAAGAGATGATGTAGGAGAGGAGTGAGGGAGAGTCGATGGAGAGGGGAGTGGATTTGGAAATAGCATGCGCCGCACGTACCGCATAACTGTCTCATACAAGGCAAACGTGAGCCTATGACCACATCATCAATATTTCATAGCGTCCCCCTACCCTTCATAACCGAACACCCTCTTCAGAAACCTTCGTAATTACATTCTGTTGAGAATCATACTTATTGTTCATACTCGTATTCCGGCACCTATACCACTCGACTTCAAACCGTATCGATGACAAACCTCTATCGATCGTCATCGTCAACACCCACGAAATGTTGCGGAAAGTGAGCACCAGTTCCAATTTGACAGCAATCCAATCAACTTTTGAGAGGATTGTTGAAGGAAGAAGACCATTGAAAAGTGTACAACAATCTTCTCGGAAGATTGATTTCTTAGTGACCTTCTGCTATTTCTCGTCATTCAACCCACAGACGCTCCTACAAATCCCACCTTCTTCTCATTTCAAAGTACGGCTGATACCTCAGAAATCCAGCAAATGATTTCTACCACGTAGAAATTTCAAATTGAGTACAGTTGTATTCCTTCGGTTTCATTGTGCTGCAAACATTATGTTGATCGTTATTATGACGTATAGTGTACATGTAATGCGTGCTCGAGGGCGGAGGAACAGCCTCCTAAAATATAAATGAAGTCATCACTGAGTCTCATAAATAAAAATGTTGCTCAGTCTGATGAAGTTAGAAGCTTTCGAACCGGTCCTGAGCTCCCTCTCCCGAAGCTCTCGAGGTTCCAGTGAATCGAGATCTCAACAACGAAATGTAAAAGGCGAGATGAAGAATGAAAAGCCTCTCAAGAGGGCAACCACCGATACAGTATTCATATATTAATTATCTCTCGGTAGGTACCGTGGGCGATGACTATTATAGAGCGGGAATCAACTTCATTGCATGTTCGCTCATAAAACAGGACATGTCCCTTTTTCTGACGATAAATATCAATGGTCTGTGGGTTTTTTCAATGATAAATCCTATTAGTCGACTGAGTTCACGTTTGTTCTTTATTCTGATTTCCCCGGCCAGACTCTTCAGCCTGTGGTAGGTCTAAGACGATGAGAAGGTTGCAAATTCATATTTTATGGTGATGGAGCCTTTATACCGGGAATAATCGGGTCGGATTGTCAATGATCGCGCCCTTAGCATTCGATCCTGTTGCTTAAATTATCTGAGACTTTTTTCTATCCTTCCAATGCGAGTAAAATTGCACTGGATCTCACCGAATGAATCTCACTGGAACTCACAGCGACAAGAAAGGGCAGAGTATTCCTCCTCCAATTAGGAAAATGAGAGATTTTGAATGTTACACGATCACGTTGTTCGCTTTCCATCTGACTTCGACTATCTCAGTGTGGGGGAGAACTCATGTAAATTTAGTTTGTCACACAGCCAACAAAATTATGGGGAAAAAATGAATCATTTAATCATTTAATGTTCATGGTATATTTCGTTTAAAAAAATTATAAAAACTTCTCGTTCTTTGATTTTTAAATTTACTAGTTCTAAACGATCTGATTGGGGATTAAGTAAGAGTGCGCAGAATCAAGGCTCGTATTTTGTGAAGTATCTTTTTTGAATTGCTTGGTAACACCTTTAACAAAACGAATTCTCTAACGTCTTGCCAACAACTTATCCAATCATTTATGTAACAGACTCGCTTTTCGTGAGCTCACTCAGCAACTTCACCCCCTTCACCTCTTTCATCCAGCAGAGTTCGTGCGGTTTAAATCAGGAAAGTCCTCGCTTGTCTTTGTATTGAGTGTATAAATCTTGATAGCTCGCATAGTTTAACGCAGGGCGATGACAAGAACGGGCCGGGAATATCGTTGCAGTCGCCGTATATCAAGGAGATCAGCGAAAAACCCGGGGGTTCGTGGCATTCGAAGTCAGTTGTCCATCACATGTCTCGCGCCGTAAGTCCTCCGGTGAGTTTTTCTGAGCCAAAAGCGCGATGGGGAGAGGGTTATCGTTTATGGAAGTTCGGCACAATACAAAACACGAAAATCACATCAATCAAGGGAGTTATGAAAACACAGGCTTCGAGACAAACGAAGACGGTGGAGAGCGTAGCATGGCCGGGAACCTCCATCGCGGCACGCAACCCTCGTTCATGCTCTCCCCACCACTGGTGAAATATTTACAAAACCATGTCAAGCGAGGGAAACAGGCTGGAGTGCCTGGCACTGTACGCTGATCCTTAACGTATGATCAATGTGCCTTAAACCTGTACGATGCAAAGTACCTCAAGATAACTGAATCAAATTCGTTTAGCCAAGTTGTGTTCATCTACGATGGACCTGGTCTCAATACCTAATGAACCAGGTATGCAATAGAATGAAGTATGCACCCCTCCTAACGTACGATGTCGCAGTCGCGATGGAAGATGAATCTGTCGCTCGCCCATAAACCATACGAGCGAGCGACGGACTGTACGGAGTGTATTGGCACGAGGGTTTTGAAAATGACTGCTCTTGGTTGAAGAATAGTCCTCCTGAGTGGCCTAGTGTGGCGGGAATGGAAGGTGTTATCTGTCAAAATGAAAAACGACGTGCGCTCCAATTCCACAATAAAGTAGGAAACGCCCCCAGGTGATGTGGAAGTATTGAAGAGAGGCCTTTAGAAAATCAAGCAATCTCTGAAATGACCATTCAGAAATAAGGGCTCGCAGTATGGGTGTACGCTACTCCGTGAAAGCGAGGGGACGTTGATAAACGATTTTTGATTCTGGATGACGTGTGCTCTTGATCGACGGTCAACTTCTCTCACGGTTTATGATCGACACTCTTCCTATTGATCCTCTAATTTATTCAGCTTCTACCTTTTTTCCGCCTGAGTACGTGCGAAATGGTAGATTTTAGCGCAGCATGAGCACTCCGCTGCTTCAACGAAACGTCATATTGTTCAATCTGCATTTGTACAATCTCAAAACCAGCAAATAGTGGTTCAGCATGGATTTTCGACCGAGGCAACAAGGCGTATTCGAATCGCGATAATAAACTCAATATATTTGATCATCCACTCATAAAAATTAAATTGATGGGATTTTGCGTTTGAATTGACAAGCTCCTGACGACAAAATGCTTGTTAACTGCTGAAACTTACATTTAGTCCGATCAATGACTCAACGTCTTACCATCTTCTCGAGGTTGAATCAATGCATCCGTACGAGCAATCGTGGAAATGAACTTTATGATGATTCTCCAGAACGGAGGAAGGACTTTTATAAACAGGAGCTTGATAGGATGGGATGGGCCTAGCCGGAATTCATCAATTTTACATTGTTGCTGCAGGGTTATTATATCCCAAAACAGGAATTGAAAATTGTCACCTACTCCTTTTGCCGTTTTAGATTAAACGGAATTGCAATTAATTATGTTATGAAGTATGCAGAAGGAAAATTGTGGTTAAAACTCCTCTTCCGGTTTAATATTAATAGCATATAGGTGGTACACTATTTCATATCGCGTCAGCAAAACGTTGAGTTTAAATACGTAGATACCGTTAAACTTCGTTCGAGTCTTGAAGCACACATGGATGGCACCAGAAATCTGTCTGTGGAATGGAGACATTATCCTGGTCGATGAATCGAAAGGGTTTTGGGGTCTCCTATTAGAGCAGTCAACAAGGCGGAGTTGCCCACATAGACGGTAATAAGCAGTGCTGTTTGCCCGTCCCTCTAGAGACCTCGAAGGTTGTTGGAGGTTAAGGCTGCAGCGAAGGTGAACACGCCCCAGATGGAGTTTTTTGTTTGATGCTCAAGAAACCGTTCGCACCTTCCAGGTATCCTACAGCACTTTCCTCGTAAGCTATCGGCCATATCGATGATGTTAATGACTTCATCCAGTATATTCTCAGCAGGTGTTTTGAAGGTAGATTCTAACTGAGGGTCTTTGACAAACTACTCGTTTTCTCGTTGACTCCACGACCTATGTGACATCATCCCTGTCTTCAGTGTGCTTTCCGTCCACGTCCCAAAATATACCGTCGTGTGCGATTTCAGGACACCACTTCTGATTTACGTACGAAATATTCCACCATTATGAACGGCAAAACTTTTACACCAACGGTAGAGTAAGAAACCTGTTTCAGGTTGAAACTCGCACGTTTTAGCGCGTGAGTTACCATGAACTGGACGGTTCACCTTGACGGGTATAATAGAGTTTAATAACAGGGGAAGCCCTTGAAGGGAAGGAAATTACTATATCGCCATCTTAGAGTTAGGGCTTCCATAACTAATCGGAACTAAATTAGTTTTTCCCCTGCATGAACACGTTTTGCCTGGACCTAGCACGCTCCCTCATAGTCGTACAAAACGACTGGTTATATACTCGAAAAAGCGGTGTAGCCATAATTTAGCGCACTTGGGTGATTTCGGTATTCCTCGCTAGGAAACAAAGCCACAATACTCGACATCATACTACTTGTAGCCAAAGGGATTCAACGTGCTGTGAACACTTAGTGTCCTTTTGATCAATCGTACGTGTTTCATGACTATCGCACTTACTGATAACGAAGAAAAATGAATTCTAACGAGAAATGCTCGTTAGAAACAGTGTATAGGTCCTGTAATATTGGATGGATGGTATGGCTGACTGAGAAGGTCCTGAAGTATGTCTTCGGAGTACCTACACATTTTTAGAAAGAAAAAAAATATCAAAATTAAATATTCACAGGACCAGGAGAGCCTGAAGAAGTCATTGAAGACAACTGCAGGACTTTTAGAGATGATACTACAGCCAAAAACCATGTCAGTCTTGGACATTCAAAACGGTTTTTTTTAGATTCTGGACCTTGAAATACGAAATACCAAAATATTTAGTATATAGGATCGACCTCAGACATGAAAATAATGGGTCCTTGTTTGAGAATAATAATTATATCGTTTTAGGGTTGAACCTTATCCATCCTTTTCCAGTCTCATTCCGTAGGTTCATGATGCAGTACATACAGTACATACAAGCACTAAATGGAGACCTTAGGGTGCTTTCGCGGAGTCCGAAGGAAATGGTCTAAAGGTTGTTTAAGGTTAGCATTGGGAAACCTTCCAACGCATCCTACACTCTCGCCCTTACAGAAATTTGAACCGCTTTCTCCACTCGAGTCTGGCAAAAGGGTGTGCACGAAAAAAATATTTTGCATTCAGGTACGACTTGGTCTCTGAACAGTTTCTGCTCGAAAAAAAAGGTCAAAGGGATGTGAAAAAAAAAGAGGAGAGAAAGAATGGTGCAGTAAAAAGAAAAGAGGAGAAACCCCGCGGGGAAAAAAAATCCAACAATGGCCCACTACTTTCTAAAGTCGGAAGTTTCGTCAGGAATATGCCTCCTATTGTGAGCTGCACTCGGCCAGTAATTTCTGTTACTCCTTTTCAACAGGGAAGTTCTGAGGTTGCAAACAAGAACAGGTAACGGGTAAAAAGTGATTTTTTTTCCGCTACTCGCAAGTTCCAACGATGTTAGGTTTGTGAAAATCGATATTCTCACTCTTCATTCTTGAGATGTTCCCATCTAGATTATTACGTATTTAGATTTTCTGTTTATCATCTCGATTATCTTTCTTTTATAACCCATCTATATTATTCACGAAATACAGACTGAGGCTGAATTGGATTGAAAAAATGATTGGATTGGGCAAAGGTAAATGATAGTTGTGACGAAATGTACTTATTCACTACTTAGTCAGACGCCTGGTTCGCCATTGGTAGTTCCACCCTTCACCTCTGGCCTGAATCATCCAAAACGAATACAATACCGACTCATGCCTACTTCTTTCGGGTGGATAAGGGTAATCGACAAATAACTGGATTCCACCCTCCTCGAATTTCAGGAGTGAGCAACATAAACCTCTCTAGGGACACATCGGTCAATCTGCCCTATCCCTGGGGTGAATGCAGCCGGTTAGGTTCTCCCTTTTCCAGCAAAAATTTTCCTTTCTCCGGTCTGCCTTTCAGTTCCGCACCTTCGTCCATAAAACCATTTCGATTACCGTAGCATTGAGTGTGTGTAACACTCATCCTTGGTGTGATGATATGCAATATTAGACAGTGCATAATAAACTAGGTCCGTAATAATGAAGTATTCACGCATTTCTCAATGTTAGCGATAATCAATCACTAAAATTATACTCTGAAGTTCCATTCTCATTCAAAGGTTGCTTGACTTGGCACGTGCAAATGTTCTTAGAATTAGGAGGCGCAGAACTTAATGTATTCACGACTCTTCTTTATGAGCTCTCATTTACTTTGAGGAGAACCTGATAGAAAATTATCTCTCAAGAAAAAAAAGAACTCGAACCGCAAGTGGATTTTACGACTGTAAATAACAACGCGGAAACCGAACCCCGAGCTGATAAAGGCGGTCGACTGAGCTGGAGACCTTGTGATTATTGGACCACGCTTCTGCCTGGCAAAAGCTCTGTGAGAAATGTCTTCATCCTAGGTGGGGGCTGCGAAGAGCCCAGGGGCCCGCCTTAATGGTTATCGTTATGGCGTTTTTAAACGGAGCCCGTCGGACTCTTTTCCTTTGTCGAGACTATTGTAAAGAAAGGGTTCTTGAAGCGTTGAATCGCACCATTAACACGTAGTAAACATCGCACGAGTGTGTCCGAGGTTCTCATTATCCGGTAGGACTACAGGTGCTATAAAAACAAATGGTTTTCTTAAGCTTCATTTAAGAACGCGTCGATAAGTCGAGTTGTGGGTGAGCACTTCGTAATCTTACAACTTCGGCATTGGCTTCTTATCTGCCTACGATGCGTAGGGTAATTGTTTACTAGTCTCAGAGCAGGTTGTGTGTATGAATTATATCCTACGGCTCGAACAATAACCTGGGTGTGAAACGTTTCAATCTGCCTCTCAACACTCAACAAACAATACATCCGTAGGAAATCTGATTTAACACATGGACCTTCTCCCCTTTCATTTGGCTAAATCATATCTAAAAATCGATTCTACTACCCCTTTATATTATTGCTTCACATTTAAAATTATGATGAATTCATTAGAGTAAAAAACTTCCTTCAAAATAATCCTGGAAATCCCGCACGTAGACCTCATCTTAGCCAAAGCTAGTTTTCAGCTATATACCGTAGGAGGGTTGAGGGGTGAGGACAATTCATGGCACCTTGTATATTGTGGTTTATTATTGTTATTGGGATAATACTTATCGACTGAAATGACAAATAAATTTTAAAAATCTACCAGAAATTCTTATTTTTGAAGTTTGATACTTGAGTATGTAATGCCGAGTCAGAACCTCAAATTATTAGCAAGTAAGCACTGAATCTTCGGATTTCTAGGACTCACCGGTAGGTATCGCAAGCTCTTATAGCACAAAAACAGATGGGTAGATTCCTTTAATAAGAAACTAGGAATGTTCCGATGAATTAAAAAAAACTAGGAGCTCCAACAATGAGCACATGAGAGGATTTCATAGGTTAGAGAACGCTAAATCATAAAAACATAGCCATCAGAATAGGCAGTACCTACTTAGGCATAACTCAAAAATTATGAACCCTGAAATAATGACAAGCACTATGTTAATTGTGGAATAATCCCTGAAAATATTTGCAATATCACTATTAACTGAAAAATACAAATATTCTTCGCTAAAACACACAATCTTACATGACTTGGTGTGAGTTGGTGTCTCTGGGCTGCCTCATCTCGGGACAAGTCCACCGTCACTACAGGAGAGTAGGCAGTGGAGAGGGCTACAATATTCCAGCAGTTAAATTAACCAAGTATAATACATTCAAAATTTGAGATACCCGTCCGCCCTTAGGGTAAAGTACACACTTTAAAATTATTTTTAAAATTTAGGGCCCTTCAGTCATGCCTACACAATTTCCAGGCAGAGGCAAGTTACGGCCAGGGCATTTTATAATACGTTTTTGTAACTTTGGGAGACCTAGGATAGTGGGATATCATAATCCACAGAATTTTGGACGCCAAATCAATTCAAATATACTCCGAACCAATTACCACTCTCCAAAAATGGTTATTTATGGACCAAAAAATTGTCAAAATTAATTGTTTAAAAAAGCATTAGGTACCTTTCGCTGATTTTTGAGACCTCCAAGATGATACAAATTTCCGCATGAGCGAAGCAATACCCAAAATAATCGCATTTTACTTGTTATTACAAACAAATCAGTAAGTAGTTCTTGTCTATTCATTAGTGAAGTAATCCCGGAGCCACTAGCGCACTCTCCCTCGCTGGCTGATAGCTTGCGTCGTGAGATTCTCAGTAATTTATTGTTCTAATGATACTATCGTCAAACTAATTTAGAGAGATGTAATTCTAGTAAGGGTAAAGCCAATTCAGCTCGGTTAATGTACTCCTCTTTGCGAGAGGATGGGGTAATGGCTTTATTAAAACCCTATGTAGGAGATGGTGGAAGATGGCATCACGTTCATTAATACTAGGGACGGGCCGAGGACGGAGTCTGGGGGCCCAACTCGGAACAAGAAGGCTTATCCAAAGGACTCCCAACTCTCTAAGTCCTTCCTTCGTAAGGCCCTATATAGAGCAGGAGAGAAGGAACTTGACTTAAGTAAGGATCAAGTGTGAGGAGACTTACTCGGGTGGTATTAGAGTACAATGGAGGAGGAGGCCTTCTCCACTTGCGTGGAATGCATAGCTGAGTGAGAGCTTGTCTGAAGACACGAGATCGGTCGTAAGGAAATGGTTTCGGTGGGGTTACCCGTCAGAAATATTCCTTCTCAAGTTACTTAACTACCCGATCACTACTAGCCATGAACTGGTAGTCGCCGATTAAATAGATGACATTCAAGATTCCTCGTTTGAATTTTTGTGTCTAATCCCAGCGTTTCAAGTCAACACTGACGTTCGTATGCTAACACAGTATGTACATGGTTCAATCATCCTGTTTTCTCACGATGAAATGTGTTCAACATACACCGTTTCGTTGGCTGATTTGCTCGAAGGAAAGAATTAACTGAATAAAAAAAATAAATAAATAAATAAAAATCATAACCCACTCAATTATAATTGATACAATAATTATTGATCAAAAATCATCTAAAAACCTTCAATTTATGCATCTTCTCTTCCCGTTTAAGTCAGCGCATTTCGAAGTGTTTGTAATTTTTGAATTTTTAATTGAAGTTGAATGCTTTGCCATTGATTGAATATATTGTGTACATAAACAAGCACAATCTCTCTCTTCTCTCTTGTGTTCTAGTGTGGAGGGAAATTGGATTTCCGTCAGATCCAGTAGGGAGATAATTGCCCGAAATCCCTTATCTTGTTGATTACGCACTTTTTGTTACGTAAGCTTGGTGTTATTCTGTAATACCTAGTCACGAATTAAAAAGTAAAAGAAGGTTGCCCTGTATGAATAATTGCTCTTACTTAGCCATTCAAATTCCGTCTTCTAGGCGGGTAATTGAGTCATTCCTCACGCCAAGGAAAAGTTCGCTTCAAGATTCATTACGTTAGCCCCCTCTCGCTGCCTGCTGATAGGTATCACATCAGTGAATACATTAGCATATACTAAAACCTTCTCCGCCTTTCTCCCATGTTTCCTTCTCGACATCAGAGGTCGATCCGCCATGTTGAAACTGCACAAAGGCTTTTTGTTTGAAACTGCAAGATCACGGCAGGTTTGACGCTTGAGGCAACCGAGGTACTGTTCGGGGGTGAACGTCACGTTTTTCCATGCACATGAGATGATTATCCTTGAGCTGAATGTGCCAATCTCTTAAATTAGTTTATCCAGCTGCTATTGGCCGACGATCTAAGATCGTACGTTGACCATCACCCGAATGCAATGTAGTCATATTGGTCAATTACCCACCAAAAAAACTCCTTTTCTACGTATTTTAACTGGCGATATTTTCAAACCAAGTCTGAAGACATATTTTTAGTTAGAAATGAAAAACCTGACTCTTTTAGTCCGCCAAGAATGGAATGACAATCCTAACTCATCATATATTTTTGACAACTAGGCTTGTTCCATTCAACAACCGAAGAATGAAAATGCTCGCTTCATGCCTGGAAATATTAGAGGAGTGATGAACCCCTTTTATTGCATATAAGAAACAGGCACACTGGTGGGAAATAATTTTTCCATAACTTTTTGCTGATGGGAATGCGATTATTTTCATCTGACGATGAGAGTGCAAAGATATTACTCTTCTCTGAAAATTCCTTCGCTAAGTATATGGTCAATGAATGCATAATATTTAACATATACTAGCTAGTCACCCAACGTGTACTGTCAGAATAGTAATAATTACTAGAAGAATTATTCTTCTATAAGGCCTCGTGACATCAATATCAAATTAATCATCATATTTTCTTCTCTTTTTGTTACAGGTTAGTTGCAGACTGTTGGAGTTGCCTCTATAAAAGGTTTGAGAACGATAATAATTTTTTTTTTATGTCTTGAAAAGAAACTGTCACGTTTTCATTCTATTAACTGTAGATGCCAGTTTCATGGATGTCCTTTTTTTCATTTCACTCGTATCCATTCAGCAATTGGTAAGCATGGTGCGTACTACATCCCCGTGAATCGCTTGAGGCTGAGAAGAGTTTTACTGTTGGTACTTCGTTTGGCGAGTTGTCTCTTCCTCACAATCTGCCATCCAGAAGGGAGAAATACGGCCGGAGAGGATAGCCTCCGAGTGGAAGCAAAATCCAAACAAAAAACGACAACTTCCCCTCCTCGTCCTCGTGCGGCTAGTTCTTGGTTCACAACGACGGACGGAATCATCCAGGGTGGGGGTATCTTCGAGACTTCTAGGTGAACCCTGGTCCAGCCAATTACCTTGCCATCTTCCCTCCTCCACGGCATTCCCGAACAGCCTATCTCACCCTGAGATTGTCCGACCGACCTTTGCCCAATTATAGGATGGTTTGACTTCTTCGGAGCAAATTCCAAAACGTGACATTAAGCTGTGTGGTTTCCGGTGACGCGAAAAACATGTATTTTGCACGATATGCTTCGATAAGCAGTGAAAAAGGCGTTGCACGAGACATTTATCGCATGGAATCGCCCTTAAATTAATTATTCCGATCAGGTCAGCTCAGTTTACATAGTTTCTTCCATATGGGTCAGGGTTTGTTGGTTGCACCATCTCCAGTTCCATGGCTTTTGATATTCCATATTGGACCTGCCAAAAAATTGGTCAACTCGAACCGGTAATGGTAGATAACCTCATTATCCATTATTATAGCAACTCCCTGTATGATGCAATTTATAGCTAGGAGAATGAGTTGTAGAATGAATAGGGTCGTACGAGGGTAGGTGGCCAACTCAGGAACCTCGATGCTCAATGTTAGAGTAATGTTGGTGCATTTGAGATATTTGGACGCAATCTGGTACAAGGGATAGACGGGAGGATGAAAATGAACACCAAATTATTATTATTTTTTTTTATTCGCACCAAATCAGGCCCAACATTCATCTTCTCCCCTCTGATTACTCGTTGGTCAAAGTGGTTTTTTTCAATGATTTTTCTTTCTGAAGTACAACTCCACGTCCATTAAACTAATAACGCATGACTAAAAAAAATAAAATTAAGGTATTATTCGATGAGGGCATAGAACGGTTTTCTGGATCAACTACAAAATAAATAGATTGCAGAGAATTACATCTAAAAATTGCCATTCATACCTTCGTAATTGAAGTAACTGGGTTCGGTGATAAATAAAAACACTCTCTAGATAAACACAAACTCACGGACCAGATACTAGAAAAAAAGTAGGTATAAATAGAAAAGTCCTTAGGCCACTTATACATAATCGAGCACTAATATTTCTCTAACATTGTTACATGTAATTGGAGACAGACCACATTGAGGCACTCGCGTTTATTTTGTTGTTGATTTAGTTGCAAAATTGATCCTCATAAAAGTTTTAATATGTCTAGTGAGCCCTCAAATTATGTCACTGTGCCATTTCCAGAAATACTGGAAGGATGGGGGGGGGGGGGGGGGGGGTAGGCAACACTTTGAGAAGAGTGTTGAGTTCTTATATATCTTACTGAGACGTCAAAAATACTGAATATACAGAATGCTTCACACTATAAAATCACATTGCACACAGACGACTCATGAGCGGGATTCAACTGGCATGGCCACGAGGCGGAACCCATCATTGAATGGGAGGGAGTGGTCTCTCACACTCCCTTCCGCCATGACGGTGTTGGTGGAGGGGCGAAGGTGATGCAGTGCACATGCGCGAGGATGCTCCTGTATGACTGGTGGGGGTTTGAGCGCTGGAGGGGATGATGTCGCTAGGCCTTTATGAGCGCGTCCCTTATTTGATTAATCCTGCCCATATCTCAGATGTTCATAATCGTAATATTCAGTGCAAGATAATATTTATTGTTCATATTAGTGTAAGCTGCAATACCCATCCAATTTTTATTTAAGTAATCTCACAACAGTTAATTACCGCAACACTAATTTAGCGGGTAAAAGGCACATAATTACGGTATCGAAAGGAATACATAATGTCGTATAAAATGTATATACATTTAATGTTCGAGTACTGGATGCTCTGAAGTAAATACCTAGTAAATTGAAAAAAGTATTCCAACCTGTAACAGTACCTACCAAGCCAAGTGTAGTTGGATTGTTTATGGATCTATTCTGAAAAAAATACTTGCAATTAGTGTGTTAAAAAAAAAAAAAATAAATAAAACATTCCCCTTCAAGTAGCTTCAAATAGTGCACCAAAATTTGTGATAAATGTTTGAAAAACAGATTTTTTTTAGTGTCTCACCCATAATATTCTGCCAGTCACCGCAAACCTCTGAGGATCGTGGGTCAAAAAAGTTTTTTCCACTATGCTTCCACTTTATTCAGCGGACCTAGGCGTTTTGCGTGTAATTTTCAAATACATTTTGGCTGCTGAATAGAATAATATTAATTTATCCTTGACGTATTTATCCCTACCAACTGAGGATCTTATCCTCCATGAACAATCCGTGATAACCGTGAATAATATCAAAGAGATGATTTGGCAATCAGTGCTTTCAATTATAATGATGATACCCAAAAATGATGTTCGTAGTCATTTGTTTTTAACATTTAAAGATGTTATGGCGGAATCAATTGGCCACCACGATCGTCAGAATCTGATGATATCCTCATTAGAGAGTTTTTGCAGCCAACGTGTGACTAAGAAAAACCCGTGACGTTAGGGCGAGTCACTACTCATGCTAATTACGCTTACCCGTAATCGGAAGAAGGGACTTTGACTATAGGATCACAAGTGACGTCAGTTAAAACGTTACAAGTTACGTTTTATTTACATTTTGTCAAAGCTGCTCCTATGTGTTTTAGGTTAATCCCGTTGCAATAATTCGCCCTTTTCGATGATGACAGTTAAAAACATTATCGAATTACTTGTGGCAAGTACGAGAATGGGAACAAGTCGAAATAAAGATAGAGGTGAAGAAAAGGCGTATTTCACAATAAATCAAAGTTACATCCTCGAAACGTTTACAAAATATTATCGTGCAGAAAAGAAATGTAGTAAGATGCTGGTGAGTATCCAAATCGGATACAATACTTGGTTTTCTGTGGTACACGAGAATTTGCATCCTTCAGTCCTAAACGCCGCCGACGATGATCATTTCTACCCGTGAGCTGGGATTACAATCCATCGTGGTGACGTTGAGCGTTGACGTGTTTGTAAACGAGTGTTTCCTTTCATGGTGATATATTATAATTTCAAATACAAATGAGGTATAGGTACATATTATAAATATAAACTTTGGGAAGACAAGAAGAAAAAAAACAAGAATGATAGGGATGTGAAGATGCACAAAATAGTAACAAACCGAAACTGAAATGGAATGTGTTTACAAGATGGACGAGTTCGGCACGGGCTGGTTACGTTTCAGGAAGGTTATGCATTTAAAAAGTGACTTTAGATGGCGTCAATGGGCGACGCTCACATGGCCATTTCAAAGTCCTCATTGCTAATTCTATAAGTATTGCAATGACTCATACTCTTCCAATCCCTTGATGGACGATCTCGAACAAAACGAGACATTTTCTTTGGACCATGGCGCCACTGGCTTTCGTGAAATGAATAATGCCTGTGTGGGATCACGTGCGAACATCCACCTCTAATGACAATTCCACAGATGGGACAATGGCAGGATGATGATGGGAGGTCCGTTCAAGACCGTGAAATGTTTTGATTCGGACAATCCTTCAGACACGCATAACTATGGAATATCAATTCAAGTTGATTACGTATGCTCGTGCTGAGAGCGGTTGCTTTCGCGTTACGTGAGCAAATACCAAAATTTCTCTTATTATGTGACTTGAAATGGTTTGGGATTGGTGTATGAAAGCTGTCGTATTATATTCAAAAACGATTTCAGAATGGTCGGCTGCTACTAAAATCTGATCTTATGCCGATTTTTATTTGAGAGCTTGTTGTTACCTTTTGCTTCATTTTGGCTCAACGTGTCGATCGGTAGTATCATGTGTGGAAGGTGCGAGGAGGGGCTGTGCAAGGCGGCGGCTGGTATGGTTGTGTAGTAGGAGGAAAGGTCGGGGTGAACGGAATGCAGGCGAACCCAGGACAACCCAGCAGTTTCTATTCCTTCTCCAACCCCCAACAGATAAGACTTCTCACCGGGACCTCTTCTTTTAACGAAGTCGTACCTTCTTATTTGCGATCTCACGCGAACACCAGTCGTTCGTTGAACTCTCACGAGTTCTGCAGGCATATTGAAACATCAGCCTTCCAGTTGAGAGGTGATTTAAAAACCTCGGGCTATGCGCATGGAGACTCATGTGGGTGAGGCGGGTCCCGGACCCATTCCAATCGATTCAGGGTCCAAAATTTAGTGGAAAATGATACGCCACACGCCTAGGTACCAGAAATCTCTAAAACACATATTCAAAATGGGTAGGTAAATACCCATTTTGACCCATAACCTCATCCAGAAGGCGCCAATCGTTCCGGAACACATTTCTTTGGATTCAGCGTCCAACATTTAGTGATAATGATACCCCAGTCGCCTTGATCGCCAAAAATCTCGAATATCCATTTTTCAAAAAACACATTTTGACCCCTACCCCACCCAAATTTTGTCCGATCGGGTTGAAAAGTTTTGAGGACCAACTAGAGCTAGAAACGGGTCCCTGACCGAAATTTCAGATTTTTAGAAGATTTTCCGCTACCAAAGTCGGCGTGGACGGCAGACGGCGTACGGCGGACGGACATTTCAAATTTTGATCTAGACACCTTGGAACGTCCAGAAAATTTTTTTGGGCTGAATCGGAGAGATTGACTTTTTGCATGAAACCATAAGTTGGTTATTCAAGGAGTCACCAACCAAAACGCATCCTTTAGCAATATTGCCTGGGATCTTAATTCCAGCAAACTCTTCGGTGTGTTTTGTGTTTGTAAAGGTAATTATTTCTCTTTATATTGGCAAATCGTGGATATTTTTTTATTACTCCTCAGTCTAGAGAGTTGTGAGCTGTCACAAAGTTGTATGTAGCGTACTACGCGAGAAGAGGATGTATGATTGCTCTTCTGGAGACAGACACATGAAGCCTCGAATTGCTTGCTCATTGTCTCATGAATATGTTGATGAAGTACTGATCGCCTGCAAGTTATGTACGTACAGATGGCTAAAATGAAATACAGGCACAGATGCGTCTGAGAAATCACCGGAGGTTTCGGCTGTACGAAGGCACTAACCGTAAAGCGAAGTGTGTGATACTGGTTCAAAAGATGGCGCGACCGCTTCGAAGTCACCCTTGAGAGGGGATTTTCCATTTGTCAGAGAGCTCCTGGTAAGGGTTTTTTGAGAGTAGTTTGAAGAATCAAATGGAACTCTTCATTTTTTTTCAATTCTCCTATTTCAGAAAATGAAAAATACCAATGAACTCTCGCTTCTTGGGGGCGACAAATTTCTTCTCTCCCGATTTTCTGTTTCTTCCTTTGCGGACCCTCGGGGTTCTGAAAGGCTAATCCTGTTGTTCCCACTGCGCCACCGAGCCAACTTGGAGCATTGCCAAATATAACCGCTTCTCCCCATCCCTTCCTCTCCCGTCAGAGCCAACAAAAACTACCCCCCGTTTGCCTCCCACTTGCTCTTGATCATATCTGCTAATGCCCCCAGACATTTCGCCCTCAGCCTATTTCTCTCATGACAGAGCATTCCCTTCTCTCCACCCACCCTTTCTCAATCTTTTGTCTAATTATACTTCAACAACCTCAATCTACATTATGTTTTCTCATTCTACCACCCCTGAACGCGGTTAGGAGGGCCAAAGAAACAAGTGATCGATGAGCCCATACAATAATAATTATTTATACCTTGAACTGGAAAATACAACAAAACGCATTTTTAGTTGAAACACTCGCAATGATTAACTTTATAAATGCTGTTATGAATGAGATCACCTTCACGCCGCAAGGTGAAGCGGGATCACAATGGGCACAGGATGGTTCCAGGTGTTCTAAGGCAGATTTTGAGCTAACAAAAATATTTCCTCAACATTATTTGCTGACACTCCAAAATGTTCTTGGTTCAACTCTTCACATTGGTCCCGGGCCACTCAGGGGTTAAGGGTAACGACCGAGCTGACGCTCTGGCTAGGCGTGGGTCGGGGACTGCCTTTACGGGACCTGAACCATGCTTAAAATCTCCCGCACCCTACTACTATCGGGATGGGTGGCAAACTGGGTTCGCTCCCAGCACCAGAAGCGCTGGGAGCGGACGCCGCGGCAAGAGCAACGGTCATATTATGATGACTGGTCCTAACAAAGGTAGGGCCACGAGATGCCTAACCTTAATAGAGCTTCCCTGAGACTTCACCGTTGGCTTATTTACAGGACACAACGGGGACTTCAGGAGGCACCTCTGCAGGATTGGGGTGCGCAATGGTACCCCTGACTGCAGATTCTGTGGCGAAGGACGAGGAGACAGCGTCTCACATCGTCTTCAATTGTCCTGCCCTGGAACACAGGCGTTTCAGAACCTTCGGGACTTTGGACCGAGGGGACTTCCCCAACCAGGAGAACCTGGTCGGAGCTCTGCTGGACCTAGTCGGGAACATGGAGCTTCGGCCAAGATGAGCTTCAGGGGTTAGCACAATGGGCCACTAGGTGCAAGTGCGGGGAGCGGGCACGATGATGGACGTCCCCTCTACCCCTGTGTAATTAATCTAATCTAATCTAACTCTTCAAAGGAGTTTTTTCATAAATAAAGTAACTTGAAGACAGTTTCGGGTGAATTATGAACAACAACTCATTAGGAAACAACTTTCTCTGTAAAAATAATTAAACACATCAAATAAAGATTGCGTAAACGTGAACTAGGTTATACTTTCAACAATTCTCATAAAACATCGGAGGTCACACAATTCCAATAGTGTAAAAGGTAACAAATGTTACTCATTGACAATGCACAATGAACAATGATCATAAGTGATCGTAAATAGAGTTACAAGGACCACGAAAAAAGTCCGTTGACTGGATGGCTCACTTAATGCTGGTTTCGCTTCTTGCCCGTTCATTTGCTGAGAAACCGGACTTGACCGTTTTGCTAGCTATCCCGTACCGATGGGTGTGAGGGGGTGGGGATCGTTACTCTTTGCAAGAATCTCTCCCATGCGAAATACAACGGGAAAAGGGCATGCGAATAGGAAGAGAGATAATGGTCAACAAGCGAGGTCCGGCAGAGGAACGGGCCTGATGGGTTGGGTGGGTGGTTCTCAAACTGCGTGCTGGGCATTATTCAACGGCAGAAGCAAAACAGAAAACAACAGAATAAGAGGAAGGAGGTTGAAATGTTCTGAATATAAGTGAAGCTCTTGGTCGCTTTTCCACGTCAAAGTCGGCTATCTACTTGGCAACATACATTATGTATTTTCTACAAAAGAAATTCCGCTGGGCGTCCGAGGAGAAGGCCTGCGTATCATAATGTATGAGGGCGTGCCATTACCCCTTTTACCCCTCTGCCTCTCTCTTTCTGTTTCACTTCCCCCTCCCACCACTCCACCACCACTTGTTCCTTATTAAGGCATGAAACCTTCTCTTCTATGGATAATTGGTGCCGGGAGTCCGCCTCCGTAGCTACCGGTCTTTGCATTATTTATGTCGCAGGGTTCAGCTTGGACTGGGGGTATGGGGAGGGGTAGGACACAGAAGGTTGGCGCCCGTTGGTTATGTAACGCCAAAACCCTTCGTACCGTCGTCGTCAGCGTTGTGTTAAATCGGGCGTTTTCGAAATAAAAAATACATTCCATCCGGTATTCTCAGTAAATCTCACGGCCCTAATTGCCAAGATGCTAGACGATTTACTTTATTCAGATAAAAAATGCCGTTCAATGAATCTCTTCTTACGATAAAAACAAAAAAGTGTAACAATTAAGCAAAACAACGTATCAATAAATAGATAGAATTCAGACATTTTGACATGAATTTAGAATCTGACAGGTGCAAATGCAACAAACAAAAACGATTACGACATCCGGTGGCTTTCTTGGATGGTTATTCCTTGAATATTTCAAACTACGTGTTCATGCAAAAACTCAATCTCTCCGATTTGGCCTAAACATTTTTCTGGGCGTTTTGTTTCTGGGGGCGTCTAGATCGAAATAAGCAAAATATCCGTCCACCGTCCACGCCAATTTTCGTACCTAGTAGAAAATGTTTAAAAAATCTGAAATTTTGGTCAGGGAGCCGTTTCCGGCTCCTTAGACCTGGTGGAATGACGAAGCTGTATGTTATCCTTGTTTGCAAATATCTAGAAGTCAACTTTACGGTGAGATATATTCTGCAGGAGGTTCAGTCATGTACTCACGACCTCGAATTCAGGTTTGAACTGTTGACGTAAAAGACGATGTTTGGACCGCAATGGAGGTGTTCACTCTGACAACCGGAAAGAAAGACGCGGGCTGGAGGGGTGGGAAGGGGGAGAGAAAAGACCACTGGAGGCGGCGATTACCGGACACAAAGGGGGAACCTCCCCGTCACCGCGGTCGCGTTTCTACGTCGGGGCGGGGGACGGTAACTCTGGCGGGGGACGGTAACTCAGGCGGGCGCCGCCCCCAGCACAATGGGACGGTGAACAACGGCTACTCACCTCGGGGGCCCCCATTGTCCGTTCGTCGTTTTCTTTCGTTGTTCCCTCGTCTCCGCCGTAGTTTCTGAGTGGTTCCTTTTACAACCCCTTCTCTTCCTACCTCCTTTTTCCAGCTATAAGTCTTGTCTTGGCTTCAAAAGAATACCAATCACTTCTCTCAGAATTTTTCAGGGGATGAGTCAATGTTCTGGGCGTCTTTACATGCCAGACTGCTCACCAATATTCTACCAAAGAGTCTACTATCGTATTCAGTTCTCATTGTATCTTATTATCGATATAATAGTTTAGAATGAAAGTCAAACCGATTGTATGTGGCCATCATCATTGGGCTCCAGTGCTGCTGTTCCCTGTAGTATCATAATAGGTTCGTTTCATTGTCACCA
>CM034005.1:24607418-24781028 GCA_019603395.1 Cyrtorhinus lividipennis | reverse complement strand
GATGATAAGGTTGAACCCCTTCTTCATGAACTTGGCGTAATATATTTCCACTTGAGTGCAATATCTTATCAAATTTTCTATTTCCGCTTTCTCGAGAGTGTTGACAAAACCATTCTCCTGAAAACGTACCTTTTGTAAGATAATCGATCGCAATTTTGACCTCTTCAGTAACTCTGTCCATTTCTGAAGTCAAAATTTGGGGAAGAAGGGGTCAGAATGTTTTTTTTTTTTTGAAAATGAATTTTCGAGATTTTTGGCAATCAAGGCTTGTGGGGTATCATTTTCGACTAAATTCTGGATGGTGAATCCAATGAGACGGGTCCTGGGACGATTAATGAGGAAGTATCATTACAAGGCAAAGGAAATCAGTAGCTTACTGGTTTCAGCTGCACTTGTCAAGAATGATGTTCATCATTTCCTGCTCAGCTGTCTTATTTCGGTAAAGGTCGGTTTCATTGGATTCAGCGTCCAAAATTAGTGGAAAATGATACCCCATTCGTCTAGATTGCCAAAAATCTCGAAAATCCGTTTTTCAAAATACACATTTTGACCCCTACTCCCCCATGTTTGGTCCGATTGGGTTTAAACCTTTCGAGGACCAACTAGAGCCGGGAAAGGGTCCCTGACCAAAATTTCAGTTTTTTAGAGCATTTCTTGTACCGAAAACGGCATGGACGGCGGATGGACATTCGACTTTTTTAACACCCTGAAACGCCCAGAAACAAATGTTGGGCCCAATTGGAGAGGTTGACTTTGTGCATGGAAACATCGGTTGACTATTCAAGGAATAACCAATCAAAACGACTTAAAACATCAAAAATGCCATTGCGCGTAGTTGGCCTGGTGTGGAGCGGGCTCTAATTTTCAATATTCTTGTAGAACGAAAATAAATCAACGTACTCGCGGAGCGCCCGGTAAATAGGCACCGAATTCAGAGATAACTTAAGGTTAACTTAACTCATACCAGTAGTTAAGAAGCAACACCAAGTGGCTCAAGAAAGGCCCCTTTTAGGATGTTCATCGCGAATCTGAACAAAAAATAAATTTGTGAATATAGATGGGGTTTTTTGATGAATTTTTACTTAGGTACTGCGAAGAAACAGTACCAGATGATTATATTGATTGAATCAGAGGTGCCGGGAAAGTATTATGAAATCATAGCAGCTTTCTAAAATTTAGAATTTAATTCTCTTCAAATATTGACTCCGAGTAGCCTCTGGGATGGACAGGTTAGGAGGGAGGTTGGGTTAGGCGAATGCGGCATAGGTCAACTATTTTCAGTTTCTTTCGCCCAAACCCAAGGTCCCCGGTTGGGACGTTTCTGAGAAAATATTTACATTGATTGAAAGATATACAACAGGCTCAAGCGTCAGAATATGGACTGTTTGGCAACCTGTTATCGTCTCTGTTCGACGCGCTCCAAACATTTTACTCTAATTGAAAAGTCAGCTTTTTCCCGAAATTCCTCGGACGATCTTGTTTGGCGAATAATTTCAAATGACAAAGGCAAATAAACAAGGTATGGCAAGTACCCTGTGTACCAAGTTTGCATCACAATGACGCTATTTTTTGGATTTAAAATGGTAATAAATCCTTCACCACCTTACGGAACCAATCGAGATGTATTGACGGGAGTTAGTCATGGAATGTAGGGATCGCCGCCGCCTTGGTCATCACCACGAATGATGTATTCAATTGACGATCCACTGTCGACTTCAACATCGTCGTCGACTATTCTGCTGACGTCATTCAACGTGTCAACGTCGCCAGCTCCAGCTTCATCGTAGTCGTCGATCAAAATGTTACGCAGCCAAAATGGGAAACGGAAAATAAACGAGGGACGTATTAGTACGCTGAATGGAGTTGGACATAGCAGGCCATTAAATTAAATATAAATTCAGTTGATAAGCAACACACGCCTAGGTTCCAGAAATCTCGAAAACACATATTCGAAATGGGTGGATAGGCACCCATTTTGACCCATAACCTCAGTGGTCCGTAACCAATTCTGAAATTTTGGTCAGAGGTCCGTTCCCGGCTCTAGTCCTCTTTGTCCTCGAAACTTTTCTGCCCGAAGGACCAAATTTGGACGGGGTAGGAGTCAAATTGTGCATTTCGAAAAATGGATTTTCGAGATTTTTGGCGATCTAGGCGTGTGGGGTATCATTTTCTCCCAAATTTCGGACGCTGAATCCAATGAAAAGATTCCCAGAACGATTGGCACCCACCGATAGAGGTCATAGGTCAAAATGGGTATCTACGAGGTGTGTACCCATTTTGAATATGTATTTTCAAGATTTCTGGTACCTAGGCGTGTGGGGTATCATTTTATACTAAATTTTGGACGCTGAATCCAATAAAACGAGCCCCAGAACGATTGGCACTTACCGCAAGATGTTATGGGTCAAAATGGCTACCCATTACCCATTTTGAATATGTGTTTTCGAGATTTCTGGACGCTGAATCCGTTGAGACGGGTCCCGGAACGATTGGTGCCCTCAAAATGGGCGCCTATTTATGAATGTGAATGAATTCGCAGCGTTTTTTGATCTGGACACTTTGAAACGCCCAGAAAAAAATATTGGGCTGAATCGGAGAGATTGGCTTTTTGCATGAAAACATTGATTATTTAAGGAATAACCATCCAAAATGTTGCAAATTCCTTCAAGGGGTTAGTTATCAGGTAGGAGCATGGGATAACGGGGTGTGGAGTGTTCTGGACTTGTTCCAATCAATTCAGCATCCATTTAGAGGAACTCTTAGAACTCTTGGGAAACCAACCAAAACAGCATTTATCATTGAAGATCATGGTGAATGCCTACTCACCACATCCAGTCCTCGAAAGGTTTAAGCCCAATCGGACCAAACTTGGTGGGGGGGGGGGGGGGGGTCAAAATGTGTATTTTGAAAAACGGACTTTTGAGATTTTCGGCAATCTAGACGAAAGAGGTATCATTTTCGACTAAATTTGGACGCTGAATCTAATGAAACCGACCTTTACCGAACGAATGTGGATTGGAATCGTTATTCTATCAAATCTCATACTGGCTGTCAACAATTTCCCGCCTCTGACCAACTTTGTACTGGAGTTGATCTCTGAGCTTTCCAAGGACATCACTTATGGAGCAAATCTGGGATTCGTCTCTCCTGTGGGTACCCTCCGTAGCAGAACTTGGGAGTCTATCGCCCTAGACCTTTACCAAAATAAGACAACTGAGCAGAAAATGAAGAACTTCATTCTTGACAAGTGCTGCTGAAACCTGTATGCTACTGATATTCATTGCCTTGTGATGATATGATACATCCTCAATAATCGACCAGGGGTCCGTCTCATTGGATTCAACATCCTTTCTCCACATGCCTTGATCGCCTTAAATCTCGAAAATTCATTTTTCATATTTTACTCACACATTTCAACCCCTGCTCCCCCAAATGTGGTCTGTTTGGGCTGAAACGTTTCGAGGACCAACTAAAGCCAGAACGGGTCCCTGACCAAAATTTGATTATACAAGGAATAACCTTCCAAAAAAGGAAGCATTAAATGCTCCTGCAAACAGCACTATAAATATATAGGGTTGTTTTGGTCACTTATTCATAGAGCGTGGCTGCAAATGGCCAGTTTGTTGTATGTTTTCAAGTTGAAAATAGTGTTGCAAGCTGGCACCTGCGCCCATCAAATGGGCTGCCGGCGTCGCAAGATCAACAACCTGTGGAGGGCTAAGGGAGTCATTTCGAGGAATTGTGCGTCGTATCGAATTGGCTGGAACCTTCCAGAACCAGGGAAGGTTCCAGAACGTTCTCGGCCAGGCAGCAGGTATAAAACGGGCCCAGAAACGCCGCAAAGTTCAGTTCAATTCGGAGTTCGGTTCAAGTGAACGATTGTTTATAAATTATTTACAAAGAACATAAATCGTTACAATTTGTTAATATTTAATTTTTATATCGGTGACGTCGATGTTTCCTATTATTATTGGTATATCAGACTTTTGAGCTATTTATGCGTGAAGGCTTGAAAAACGTGTTTTCTCCTTTAACATCTCTTTCACCTCCGTTTGAATATATTTCAGAACCAAAATGTCCGTCCGTCGTTCTTGGAATCCTAAAAGAATCATATTCCATTGTGTAGGATTCTAAATAGACTGAAGATTATAGTTTTCAAATTCATTTGGGTACCCTCTTCAAAATCGAGGAGGAAGTGAATTCATCAGGCCGGAGAAATGGTTGATTGGGCTAGAAAATGAGTTTAATTTACTTAAAAAAAATTGGTGCATTTTGCTAGGAAATGTGTTCATGTTGTCGAAAATTGATTCAAACAATTTCACTTGAAAAAGGATTTATTCGATTTCGAAACACTCATTCTAGCATGACCGATATTGCTGTGGCATTAGATACCCATAATCCTCCTTTTTTTTACTTATCACGTCAAAAAACGCTGCAAATTCTTTCACACGGGTTGGTTATTCCTCGAACCAGGCGCATGGAGACTCATTTCTTCAACATGGGGAAAATGGGGGAAACAGTGGGTGTGGCGCCATTTCATTGGATTTAACGTCCAAAAGTTAGCGGAAAATGATACCCCACAGGCCTAAGCACAAGAAATCTCGAAAACGCACTTTCGAAATGGGTAGATAGGCACCCATTTTGACCCATAACTTCTTATGGTGGGTGCCAATCGTTCTGGGGCCTATTTTATTGGATTCGGCGTCCAAAATTTAATGGAAAATTATACCCCACACACCTAGATCGCCAAAAATCCATTTTTTTTTTTCAAAATACACACTTTGATCGCTACCCCGCCCAAATTTGGTCCAATCGGGCTGAAAAGTTTCTAAGACCAACTAGAGCTGGGAACGGACCCCTAACCCAAATGTCAGATTTTTTTTTTTTTTTTTGTTTTTAAATTTTCTACTCAGAGTGAACCGCGTACGGCGGACGGACATTTGACTTTTTTGATCAAGACACTAGTCCTTGAAACGCTCAGAAAAAATGTATGGCCAAGTTGGAGTGTTTGACTTTTTGCATGAAAACATATGTTGATTATTCAAGGAATAATCAACCAAAATGGCAGAAGTGTATCACAAACTCGTGGGGTGCCTCGTACATTTTTCTAGTCATCAATTTAACAAATCATGTAAATTTCTCCCTCATCCCATCCCCATTTATCACGGTTGTGTAACTATTCGTAAAATTGTGATTTTCCCCTTACGCTAAATCTTGATTGATAATAATTATCGTACTCTTATTGAATGTGCACAAACATTTAAAAGGATTATATTGCGACATATCAAGTAGTAAACGTAAATTGTAAGCATGTTTGCGTGATAGTAACTCCACAATTTCACCATTCACGTCGCAAAATGGTGATCGTTATTTTTTCAAGCGTAATTTTCGTGATTGTAGAATAATAACTTGTTTATAATTGTAAGGAATGTAGTCATTCGAGAATTAATGGTTTTATTATGATAGAATTGTTAGGATAGCTTCGACAAGAGACATACTTAGCTGTTCATGTTTGTATTTATTTTATATTTTTGTTGTACTTGTCTCAGGGCCCTAGAGAAACTTGTTTGAATATCTTCTGTGTGAGGGACCTAGCAGTGAGAATAGTAAGTTGTGAAGTTATATTCGTAACTGTAACTTGTTCAATCAATTGCGAGGACGTCTACGTAGTATTTTCCGCTTTCTGGCAAGTCCAATTTCCGTCGAAGTTCCTGTTGTTTTGTTGAGTACCCACTTGTTCAACAATGGAGTGAAAAGTGGGATTCGACTGGCAATTTTTACTTTTGACAATTTAAATTGACAGTAAAAAGTATTCCAATACACAATAAATAAAGTGGGGGAAACTTTTGACGGCCAAACGGGATTATAATTTTTAAAATGATGTGTGTGCACCAAAAGATTGGCCTAGATACATGACCTATGTACAAACAATTCTGGTTGGAAAATGGCTCTCATTACGTGCTTATGCTAATGATAAGGAAAAATGAGTTATGTTACTTGCTAAACTCTGCTGGGCTTGGTGCTTGACAACCAACGGCTTGCCTGGACTCCCCATTTGGGTTCAAATTGAGTCTTAGACCTTTTTCCTGTCACGAGCCTCCTGGCTTTTATGAAACCTTCAACAAAGATACTGTGAGATCCACTGTTTTATTGTTTTAGTATGTGCTCCACGGCTGGTATTATAAGACTGATTCACGTTGCTAACCTTGTTGAGCTAGCAGAGTTCCTTCGTAGCTCTGGTGAAGGTGAACTGCTGTTTTTTGTTTTCTGAGTACAACCGTGTTTTTTGGAATCCTGTAGCCATTGTAACCCTTCGAGTGAGACAAATTGATACCAGTCATTAGTCTGCTCACTGCATACTTTTTTCTAGTTTATCAAATCGCTCTGAATTGCTGAAGGAGCGTAATTCCGTTACCTAATTATTGTTTTGTTCGTCCGAGGGTCATCCTCTCTTGTCGTTTTTATAATCAAGTGAAAAATAGAATCTTATACGTAATGAATGCCTCCATTTTTCCATCTATCCAAGTCCAAGAGTGTGAAAAGTGCAAATTCTTTCACGGGGGTTCGTTATTTCTCGGACCAGGAGATGGAGGAAAGAAAGGAGAATAAGTATATAGGTAGACATTTTAACCCGTACACACCTTCAAAATCGTTCCGGGACCCGTCTCATTGGAATCAGCGTCCAAATTTAGTGGAAAATGATACCCAACACGCCTAGGTACCAGAAATCTCGAGAACACATTCGAAATGGGTAGATAGGCACCCATTTTGACCCATAACCTCATCCAGAGGGGGCCAATCGTTGTGGGACCTATTTCATTGGATTCAGCGTCCAAAAATTAGTGGAAAATGGTACCCCACACGCCCAGGTACCAGGAATCTCGAAAAAGCACATTCGAAATGGGTAGATAGGCACACATTTTGACCTATAACCTCATCCAGAGGGGCCAATCATTCTGGGACCTATTTCATTGGATTCAGCGTCCAAAATCTGGCGGAAAATGATACCCCACTCGCCTAAATCGCCGAAAATCTATTTTTAGAAAATACATTTTTTATGCATGAGGTCAACCTCTCCAATTTCCCCCAAAATTAGAATGTTTGCGTTTGAAGGTGTCTAGATCAGAACGCTGCAATTCTTTCACAGGGGTTGGCAAACTTTGAAAAACGGTGTATGAAAAGTAAAATTTATTCTTTTGGTTCTAGCAAAGGCACTTCATATTTTTCAGCCCTCCAAAGTTCTGTAGCGCTTATCAATGCTATGAAAGTAATGGGGTAGTTGAGATCACATTCATGTAAAAGAGAGTAATTTACGTGGAAGACTCCTTGAATTTGACGACAGGGGCGTTCTTGCTCACGTTTTGGCCTGGTGATACTAACACTGCTTCCACTTCTCCAGACGATGAAGCTGTTATGACGTGCTCCATCTTCATCGCTATCATAACAGCGAGACGGTCTCCAGTTGAGACTTGGTCCCCAGGCTGGACAAACACTTTGTCGATAATGCCAGGCATTGGGCAGAGGGCGTCACCAGTCTTGGAGTCTGCCACGTCCGGAGTGCGAGTCCTTGGTTCGACGTCCAGGGCGTATTCACCTTCGTCGTCAAACACGTACAATTTGTCACCAATTGTTGATATTTTGGTGCGATGGGAGCCTCCATCGGAAAACGCAGTTAAGTCCAGGAATCCTTCACTTTTCACAGCTTTACCTTTAAATTTGTACTGACTCTTACCGTCGACAATTATTTTCCACCATCCACCATCCTTGGCCAACTCCAAACTATACTCCTCATTTCTATATTTCACTTTCAGGACTCGCGAAAATGATCCGTTCATTCTGAAATTTGGTTCAGACACAAACGGATTGTTAACGTTATCGTTGAGCCTCAAAGACTTGACGACATCAATTTCTTCTTGAATGGCAAACCCCAAAGCAGCTTTGGCTAGAGATAAGGGAGAAGGAGGCTGCGGTTGGAGGGATTCTCTATGCTGTGGGATAAATTCTGTGTGGACATTACCTTCGATCAGATCCTTGTTAGTCACCAGGCGTCTGAGAAACCCAACGTTGTTCTCAACACCGACGATATTGAAGTTCGCCAAAGCGTTGGCCATGTTGGTGAAGGCTGATTCTTGGTCTCGTCCCCACACGACAACTTTGGCGATCATTGGGTCGTAAAAAACGGATATGTCATCACCTGCTGACACGCCAGACTCAATTCGAAGCTCGGAATCTAAATCAAAGTTGGAAAATGGGGACGAGAGGGCGTAGAGACGACCAGCAGCAGGCATGAAATTTCCGTCAGGGGTCAGTGATTCAGCATATACTCTTGCTTCAATGGCAGCGCCTTTTAGGGAGATGTCTTCTTGCTTGGCTGGCAACTGCTCACCACTGCAAACCCTGAGCTGCCACTCCACCAGGTCCACACCTGTGATCATCTCTGTGACTGGATGTTCGACTTGCAGTCTAGTGTTCATCTCCATGAAATAAAAATTTGAATCACTAGGATCGTAGATAAACTCAACCGTTCCAGCTCCAACGTAACCAACCGCTTGAGCCGCTTGGACACCGGTCATTCCTAATCTTTGTCGGAGCTCCTCGTCGATGAAAGGTCCTGGCGCTTGCTCGATGACCTTTTGATGCCGCCTTTGGATGGAGCAGTCCCTCTCAAATAGGTGAACCGTGTTGCCGTGTGTGTCGCCAAACACTTGCACTTCAACGTGGCGCGGTGACTCGATGAATCTCTCCAGCAAGACCACGTTATCTCCGAAAGCTCTGAGGGCTTCTGTTTTGGCGGATTCCAAGGAGTCCAAGAATTCTTCAGGTCGATGCGCTATTCTCATTCCTTTGCCACCACCTGCAAGGAGAACACAGAAGATGGAATATGTCAGCAAGCAACACCAGACACAGCTTTATGTCAAATGGGTGGTGTCGTATCGTACCTCCTCTGACAGCTTTGATCATGAGAGGAAACCCAATCTCAGACGCTGTCGCCTTCAAGAAATCCACGTCTTGGTAGGATCCGTGGTACCCAGGAACGACAGGCACTCCAGCGGCACTCATAATGTTCTTGGAAGTGCTCTTTATTCCCATACTCCTGATGGCAGACGGAGGTGGACCAATGAAGATGACACCATCCTTCTCACACGCTTCGGCGAATTCGGCGTTTTCAGAAAGAAAACCATAACCTGGATGGATGGCTTGTGATCCCGACTGATGGGCAACGTCGAGAATTTTGTCTCCTCTCAAGTAGGAATCTGACGCTGAAGCTTTGCCGATACAGTATGCTTCGTCAGCCATAGCAACGTGCATTGCGTTGACGTCAGCTTCAGAATACACGGCTACTGACTTGATGCCAAGGCGCTTTGCAGTTCGCATGACCCTGCATGCTATCTCCCCTGCAAATAGACAAAACAATTATTAGCAAGCAGCCATTTCAGCAATACGGTGTCGTGGTTAGGCGTCCTCCAATAAGAGGATTGGAATTTGTTCTGATTATTTCGCTCATTGCCTTTTGTATTGAAGGGTTAATTAAGCTCGAATAGTAGTTGTAGTTAGTAGCCCACTTGACAGCGGTCACCCATCCAAGGAATAACCACGCATGGGCCGGCCTAGGCGATATGAAAGGTTTTATTCCTGGACGATACGCAGTATATAATTTCTTGCAGTATGATCGACTGAAAATAAGCTCTCTTTTCACTCTGCAGGATTACCGGGCATACGCACGGATTTACATGTACTCCAGGTATGTAAGTCTTCGTTCCAGTTCACATGAGTATGTAGGTACTGCTTTCCTTTGAGGTATTGTATTCTAGTGGAGTAAAAACGCTGCAAATTCTTTCACACGGGATGGTTATTCCTTGGATCAGGCGCATGAAGACACATTTCTTCAAAATGGTGTTAACAGTGGGTGTGGCAGGTCCCGGACCCATTCCAATCGATTCAGAGCCAAAAATTTAGTGGGAAATGATACCCCACACGCCTAGGTACCTGGGATCTCGAAGACACACATTCGAAATGGGTAAATAGGCACCCATTTTGACCTATAACCTCTTCCAGTGGGTGTCAATCGATCTAGAACCCTTTTCATTGGATTCAGCGTCCAGAATATAGTGGAAAATGATACCCCACACACCTAGATTGCAAAAAATCTCAAAAATCCATTTTTCCCCCTACCTCACCCAAATTTGATCCGATCGGGCTGACAATTTTCGAGGATTGACTTAGGCCGGAAACAGACCCCTGACCCAAATTTCAGATTTTTTAAAAAATTTCTACTACCAAAAAAAGCCCGGAAGGCGGACGGACATTTGACTTGTTTGATCTTGACACCTTGAAACGTCCAGAATAAAATTTTGGGGCGGTGAGGTTGATCTTTTGCATGAAAACATGCAAAATGCCTAGAACTCCAACGCACAGTACCTGCCGAACACATCAACCATCGTCGCTCTTGCATCAACACAAAATTTTTAAGAATTACAGACAAATTCAGACCTCGATTTGCAATGAGGATTTTCTTCAAATGACTCAACCGGGATATCATTGTCCAAATTTCAGGTACGTAGTTGACGAATGTAGAAAATCAAGCGATCCCAAGGCCCTGGAGGAATCCTGAATGATCGAGTGTTGATGAACGTAATACGTATCCCAACCATGTCCTTCTACAATTCACCAACAAGTTACGTAACCCAATGTGAGACGATAAACTAAAACGTTTATGTAAATCCAGTGAATTCGACCGTGCGAGCAACACGGGAGAATGGTTGAGTAGAATAATAAAACGGGTTGATCTTGGGATCAGTGCACGCATCTACGAAAATCGATAAATCGAACTAGGATGATTCCAGATTGTTTTCCATTACTTACCAATATTTAGGGACATACGATATTGATCGTTACGGGTAAGTATCGAATTTTTCATTCAATACCAAGTACTTTGGTATTAATTTATTATTTATTTCGAATGGAATGGGTCCGGGACCCGCCTCACCCACTGTTTCTCCCATTTTCCCCCATGTTGAAGAAATGACTACTTTTTATTTATTTATTTATTTTTATTATTATTATTATTAATTTAACTTTTAGTATATAACAATAGTACTAAATATAACAAGAGTACTCCTGTTCGAGGAGTAACCAACCCCTGTGAATTTACAGCGTTTATTGTTAGTATTTTTTATGAGTACTCTATGGTATCGATACTTTTCATTCGATACTTGAGTAGTATCGAATATCCGAATTATGTACTCATATGAGTACTGGTATCGATAATTGGAAAGTATCGTATGTCCCATGAGCAACACGGGAGAATGGTTGAATAGTATCACTGTATCACGTTATAACAGTCACTCATCGGCTTGTTATCATTATGACATAATTTACGGCGTCGACAAGAATTTGCTCCGAGCCCGCACAGGTTTTGAGTGTTGCAGATCATTGGACTCCTGTGCTCCGACGTTCAATTTGATTAGATAAAATCCTTGAAGCAAGAATATGAGGAAAATCTGGACTCATTCCAATCAATTCAGTTTAAATACCTGCTCAAAAAAAAAAAAAAAAAACCATTTTGAAAATTCCATTTTGAGCAATAAGGACCTAATCTTATTCTGAGGGCGCCAATCGGTCCAGGACCAATTACAATGGATTCATCAACAAAAATTTAGCTGAATATGATACCCCACATGCCTATGGCTTTCAACAAAACCCCAAGTATGGAGTTTCGAAAACACATTTCCACCCGTACTTTCCACAAATTCGGGTTACTCCGGCTGAAATATTTTGAGTATCAACTAAAGCAGGAACGAGGTCCCTGACTCAAATTTTGATACTCAAAACTTCAGCCAGATCGGGCCAAATTTGGGCGGGGTAGGGGTCAAAATGTGTTTTTTGAAAAATGGATTTTCGAGTTTTGGGCGACTTAGGCGAGTGGGGTATCATTTTCCACTAAATTTTGGACGCTGAATCCAATGAAATGGGTCCCAGAACGATTGGCACCCTATGGTTGAGGTTATGGGTCAAAATGGGCCAATCTACCCATTTCGAATGTGTTTTCGTGATCCCTGGTACGCATTTGAATCTCAAAAATAAATTCAATCGATTGAATGAGTGAATGCTCTCGTCGGCGACCCACTTTACATCAAGGGTTTGCCCTTGAGTTCGTTAAGTGCCTGTAAAGAATCGGAGGACCCGGCCTGTATGACATCATCACCTCACATAGATTCTGAGTCAATTACTATTTTAAATGCGTATATTTGAAGTTGTACGGGCTTCGTATCGTCATGCATTGACGAAAACGGCGATGAAAACATTTTAATTATCTTTCGTGTGTCACTACGTGGCTTATACAAAATATTGTGGTTAAATATAATCTAACAAAAAAGTTCAAGAGCGGCTCCAGACGAGCAGGGAACGGTAACCTGTTACGATTAGTAGATACTTTAGATAGTTCCAATGTATCGATTCATGCTTCATACATCATTGGGATTATCGAGATTCACATTGAAGGAAATACCATAGAATATTCGAAAATTAAATTATCCAAGTGGTTTTAGGGTTAAAAGACCGAGGATTAACAAGCGTTCATTCAAATATGAGATAGTTATTCCATGTAGTAAGGAAACAAACGGAAATAAAATGCAGTTCGATCTATGTCGAATTGAATCGATTATTTGTTTCGATATTGCAATAACCAATCCGACGTGAGGTTGATCATCGAAAGGAAAACATTGATGTTCACCATCGCTACCACAATCAAGACAAAACATCGATAGTCAGAAACATCGGCTTGTAACTATCGATGTTTTTCGATGTTTTCGAGCATGAGAATTGAAAAGCAATCACTGCGTGAAAAGTAGAACAATTTTTATGATAAAATCTTGCATTTCTACACTCTTACTAACAAAATATTATTATATAAATTATTATTAAAATTATAATTATAATACAATCTTATAATCGGTAGGTACTATGATCTAATAGTCCTATCAAACCAATGTTAGCAAACTACAAAGTCAGAAAAAGGTAGGTACCACCGAGTAGCCATGAAATGTTGGAAAAATATTGTTTTCGACATTATCTGCCCCGCCTTTGAGAGGAGAAGTTCGATGGGACTGAAGTGGTCAATGGCGATTTGGTAGTGCACTCAATGTTTGCTTATTTTTGTTTATTTTTGATTGGTTATTCCTTGAATAATCAACCTATGTTTTCATAATAATGGTCAACCACTCCGATTCGGCTCAAAATTTTTTTCTGGACGTTTCATGATGTCCTGATCAAAAAGGTCGATGTCCGTCCGCCGTACGCCGTCCATTGTCCGCGCCGTTTTTGGTAGTAGAAAATTTTCTAAAAATCTGAAATTTGGGTCAGGGGTCTGTTCCCAGATAATATTTTATAGATCCTAATTGTCTCAATTTCGGAGAATATTAATTACCTACTCAAAAAAACAGTTGTTCTTTTTCTCCTTCCTTGCAAGTTCAAAGGTTGCGTCTAGGCATTGGGTGGACAAACAGATTCCTGGCAGTGATGTCCGCTTAGAGGCTAAAACTGGCAGGAATATAACTCTTACATACTCCAATATCTTTTTGGATAAGGCTGCCATCTCTATTTTGTAGTCAAGAAGCTTTGACATTTTCTTTGCCACTTCCTCAAACCAGGAAGAAAGTGGCCAAGTGGGCAAAAAAGTCAAATGTCCGTCCGCCGTACGCGCCGACATTGCTAGTAGAACATTTTCTAAAAACCTGGAATTTTGGTCAGGGACCCGTTTCCGGCTCTAGTTGGTCCTCGAAACATTTTAGCCCGATCGGACCAAATTTGGGGGGGGGGGGGGGTAGGGGTCAAAATTTGTTTCTTGAAAAATGGATTTTTCGAGATTTTGGGCGACCTAGGCGAGTAGGGTACCATTTTCCACTAAATTTTGGACGCTGAATCCAATGATGGGTCCCACAACGATTGGCGCCCTCAGGATGAGGTTATGGGCCAAAATAAGTGCCTATCTACCCATTTCGAATGTGTGTGTTCGAGATTTCTAGTATCTTAGCGTGTGGGGTACCATTTTCCACTAAATTTTGGACGCTAATTCCAATGAGACAGGTCCCGGAACGATTGGCGCGCTCTGGATGAGGTTATGGGCCAAAATAAGTGCCTATCTACCCATTTAGAATGTGTGTTTTCGAGATTTCCGTAACCAAGGCGTGTGGGGTATCATGTTCCACTAAAGTTTGGACCCTCAATCGATTGGAATGGGTTCGGGACCCGCCACACGTAATGCCATCGCCAACATCATCGATAGTGGGAAAACATCGAACCTTTGCCATCGATGGTAAAAACATCGAGGCTCACGATCGATGGTTGGCATACATCGACCATCGATGATCAATTCGACCCAGTTTGGGAAGTAGTGGTCGCGGAGTCGATCGACTTGTGTTCTACGGTGTATTTCTCAGTGTTTTCTTCAAATTACCATCTCTATTGTATGTGCTGTTGACATCACAAGGCACAGATAAATCGCGAAGTAAGTTCAGTTCATCTTTCGCTGTTTATAATAAGATTTCTCGATGAGCAAACTGCCTGTTGAGATGGAGGCCACACCCTGCGGCACCCGTCTCCATTTTTTTCCCTTCACAAAACGACGAACGACCTCCCATTTCCTCTGCAATCGGAGTAAAATCAATATTCCGCAGTTTGAGATTTGACACAATTCTTGCGGTTGTTGTGTAGGGTGTTTCAATCAACGAATTGTTGGCGTATTCATCAAGGGAACCCAAATATGTGTGATTTATTTATCGTGGAATGTGACGCGTAATCAGTGAGAGCCGTCCCTGAGGTGAATTTTCATTAGATTTCTATCGGTTTCTCGTGTAAACACGACTTAGTATTTGGCCGTCGTCCACATTTTGCTTTCTGATTTTCTCAAATTTTTACATTCTCAATCATCACATCGTTCATTTTCGCTGTCGCAAACTACCCAGTTCTTGTCACTTTCGATCTCGCTGCTGTCACTGATTAATGGCTTCCTCCAGCCGACACATTCCTCCCTCAATTTGTAATTCTGAACGCCATTTCGTCTCGATTACTCCTCCCAAAGATGTTGGTGGCAACACTCAATGATTTCTTTCGTCATTCAATAAAACCCCCTAAATAAGTGGCCCAAATAAGTTGCTCTTCTAACGATATCGATCCAACGACCTTCTACAAGCCGAGCCGAATTACCTAGACTTCATTTTTACAAAATTTTCAATAGTTTCCTGAATGTACAGGAGTCTCATTTCCTATCCTACCACTCCCTGATGCAAATACATGCCTAGTAAAAAGTGTTTTATTATAAAAATAGATTCAGGGTATCAAATCTATTTTTAAATCTCCAGTCAGCTGGCTAAGAATTCCAGAGCGCTTTGTGAAATAGGAGAACGAGTGGAAATTGCATTTGAAACGTCCTAAGTGTGATTCTGGATTGATAACTTGAAGCACTGAAGAAAACTATTGAAAATACGTTTGATTTTCCACGGAAGTTATCTAGATCGGCAATCGTGTTGCTACCCACATATTTACAGGCTTACAATAACTCAATAACGAACCACCGTCCGTTCAAATGTCGAAATACGAATTCATTTAAAAAACCACCCGTCTTTTGGTTGGTTATTCCTTGAATAATTAACCTATGTTTTCATGCAAAAAGTCAATTTCTCAGATTCGGCCGAAATTTTTTTTGACGTTTCAAGGTGTCTAGACCTGAAAATTCTTACACACGGGTTGGTTATTCCTCGAATGGGGATAACAGTGGGTGTGGCAGGTCCCGGACCCATTCCAATCGATTCAGGGTCCAAAATTTTGTGGAAAATGATACCCCACACGCCTAGGCACCAGAAATCCCGAAAACACATATTCAAAATGGGTAATATATACCCAATTTAACCCATAACTTCTTCCAGCGGGTGCCAATCGTTCTGGGACCCATTTCATTGGATTCAGCGTCCAAAATTTAGTGGAAAATGGTACCCTACTCGCCTAGGTCGCCCAAAATCTCGAAAAATCCATTTTTCAAGAAACACATTTTGACCCCCCCCCCCCCCCCCAAATTTGGTCCGAGCCGGAAACGGGTCCCTGACCAAAATTCCAGGTTTTTAGAAAATTTTCTACTAGCCAAGTCGGCGCGTACGGCGGATGGACATTTGACCTCCTAAGCAGAAGCTTTCACCCAAGCAAGCATATCCAGGGCGCTGTAGCAAGAGCGCTTGCAAAGTTTGGCCGAACAAGAGCTCTGTCATCGGTTACATGGGGCACAGGCTTCTGGAGCAGGCGTCTGATGTACAGGTCCCTCTTTGAGACGGTGGCTCTGTATGCATGCCCAGCATGGGCCAGGTATGTGAAAGGCCAGGATCGTAAAAGGCTGCTCACATCACAGCGAAGCGCCCTCCTCATGGTCAGCCAGGCATACAGGACAGTGTCGCATGAAGCCCTCCACGTCCTGACAGGGCAGATGCCATTGGACCTTAAGCTCCAGGTCCTGGCATCAATGTGGCAGATCAGCCATGGCAGAGAGAGCATGATACCTGGATGTACAACTGAGGCTGCGATCTCTGAGTGGAGCCTAGACAGGTGGCAGGAACGACGGGACACGACTCCAAATGGACGGCACACGTACAGAATCTGGCCAAACATTCGCACACGCCTGTCTCAGCGCTACGTGGATGTTGACCACTACGTCTCGCAGTTTGCCACTGGCCATGGCGACTTCAATGCCAAGCTTCATGGCATGAGACTGAAGCCCTCCCCCCTCTATGAGTGCGGCGAGCTCGAGACGGCGGACCATGTCTACCTCCAGTGCCCAAAGCACGAAACCGCACGTAGGCGATGGCTGGCAGTGCTGGGCCTGGCCGCAGGCGAAGAGAGCCCATGGCAGGCTGCGTTTCAATCTAGAAACAATGCAGAAGGCACAAAAAAGTTTGCCCATCAAGTCATGGCTGCAAAAGGATGGCCCACACGCCAATCACGCCATGAAGCCCCTCCTGGTCCCAACCGTGCAACCTTCGCGAGGCCCGTTCCGGGCACTGCTGAATAGCAGTGGTGAACGCACGGCAGGAGAGTAGGCGCAACCATCAGGTAGTAAGCAAACCCCGGTAAAGCCGCGAGGCGTAGGAACGGGAAGAATGAAAAGACCTGATGGACGGCGGATGGACATTTGACTTTTTTGATTTAGGCACTTTGAAACGCCCAACTGATAACCAACCAAAACCAAGTGTAAGACATTTTTAAGCTTTGAACTATAATCTACTCCGTTTTTGTTTCAGCTTGTTCGCTAACGTGAGCCAAAATGGATCAAATAACTCCCAAGGAAGTTCGAATCCTTGAAACAGCCGATGACATTCAGGAGAGGAGAGTACAAGTCCTCAATCGATACAGCGACTTCAAATCCGAAGCTCGAGCGAAACGTCAAAAACTCGAAGACTCTCGAAGATATCAGGTGAGAATCGATTGTCGGTCATCTTCATTTCGATGTGATTTGTAAGCTACCGTTTGTTATCTCGTATCTCAATTTGTTGCAGTATTTCAAGCGAGATGCTGATGAACTCGAATCATGGATCAACGAGAAGCTTCAAGCTGCCTCCGACGAGAGCTACAAGGATCCTACCAACCTTCAAGTGAGAATTTGACCTAATTGTTCGATTTGTTGACCGTTGAGCCGCATACAGACTATGTAGAGGTGTTAATTAAATGAATTCCTTTTCTAGGCGAAAATTCAAAAACATCAAGCTTTTGAGGCTGAAGTAGCTGCGCATAGCAACGCTATCGTCATGTTGGACAACACCGGGATGGAAATGATCAATCAGAGCCACTACGCGTCTGATGAAATCCGCCAGCGTTTGGGTGAGCGATCATTTCGACTGGGAAACTGTTCGATTATGGCAATTTTTATTCCGTTCGATAGTTCATTCGAGACGATATTTTGGTTTTCAGACGAACTCCACAAACTGTGGGAGCTCCTGCTGTCCAGGTTGGCTGAGAAAGGCTTGAAACTGCAACAGGCGTTGGTTCTCGTGCAGTTTTTACGACAATGCGAAGAAGTCATGTTTTGGATCAAGGACAAGGTGACTAAAGCAAAAACGCTGCAAATTCTTACTCAGGGGTTGGTTATTAATCAGATCAGGAGCATGGAGACACATTTCAGTCGATTCAGCGTCCAGAATTTAGTGGAAAATGGTACCCCACACGCCTAGGTACCAGAAATCTTGAAAAAACACATTTGAAATGGGTAGATAGGTCCCCATTTTGACCCATAACCTCATCTAGAGGGCGCCAATCGGTTCGAGATTCATTTAATTGGATTGAGCGTCCAAAATTTAGTGGAAAATGATACCCCACACGCCTAGGTACCAGAAATCCCGAAAACACATATTCAAAATGGATAATAAATACCCAATTTGACCCATAACTTCTTCCAGTGGGTGCCAATCGTTCTGGAACCCGTTTCATTGGATTCAGCGTCCAAAATTTAGTGGAAAATGACACTCTACTCGCCTAGATCGCCCAAAATCTTGAAAATCCATTTTTCAAAAAACACATTTTGACCCCCCCCCCCCCCCCAAATTTGGTCCGATCGGGCTGAAAAGTTTCGAGGATCCGTCTCGGCCGGAAACAGGCCCATGACCCAAATTTCAGATTTTTAGAAAATTTTCTACTACCAAAAACGGCGTGGACAATGGACGGCGGACGGACATTGACCTTTTTTGATCTAGACACCATGAAACGTCCAGAAAAAAATTTTGAGCCGAATCGGAGAGGTTGGCCATTATCATGAAAATATAGGTTGATTATTCGAGGAATAACCAACCAAAATCGGTAGATTGATACCCATTTTGACCCATAACTTCTTCCAGTGGGTGCCAACTGTTCTGAGACCCATTACATTGGATTCAGCGTCTAAAATTTAGTGGAAAATGATACCCCACACGCTTAGATCGCCCGAAAATCCATTTTTGAGGTACATGTTTTGACCCCTACCCCGCCCAAATTTGGTCCGATCGGGCTGAAAAGTTTCAAGGACCAACTAAAGCCGGGAACGTACCCCTGAGCCAAATTTCAGATTTTCAGAAAATTGTCTACTACCAAAAACGGCGCGGACATTTGACTTTTTTGATCTTGACACCTATAAAAGCTCAGATTCGAGGAATAACCAACCAAAAGCGGCTTCTCCTTTGATTGTATTCTTTCAAACGAATGTTATTTTTATTGTTTTTGTCCGCAGGAAATGTTCGTTTCTACCGACGAGTTCGGTCAAGATTTGGAGCACGTTGAAGTACTCCAACGGAAATTTGACGAATTTCAAAAGGACATGGCCTCTCAGGAGTATCGCGTAATTGAGGTGAACGAATTGGCCGATAAACTGGTCACTGACGGCCACCCGGAGCGCGAGCAGATTTTGAGGAGAAAAGAGGTTTGCCATGTTTTTAAAAAGTAAATTGATAGATTTACCCCCTCCCCACCACTACTTTTTTAACGTGGGAATGTATTCAGGAATTGAACGAAGCGTGGACTAGATTGAGGCAGCAGGCTTTGATGAGACAAGAGAAACTGTTTGGCGCCCATGAGATCCAACGCTTGAATCGCGACGCAGATGAAACAGTCGCGTGGATAGCAGAAAAAGACGTCGTTCTCTCTTCTGATGACTACGGCCGAGATTTGGCCAGCGTACAGACGCTTCAGGTGAGAAATCCAACGCGCTGTTAACGTACGAGATTAACTTTTTACTCCTTAAACTTACAGAATTGAATACATGTCATATTTTTTTGAATTTTAGAGGAAACACGAAGGTGTCGAAAGAGATCTTGCAGCGCTTGAAGACAAGGTGTCTACTCTGGGAAAAGAAGCCGACCGTTTGTGCGCAATACATGCCGACCATGGCGAGCAAATTCAGGCCAAGCGAGCGGAAATCGTCTCCTACTGGGAGAGACTCACCGCCAAAGCCAAGGTTAGCCAAGGAAATCTGCTTATCAAGGAAATCCGAAGGCAGGTTGATTTCCTGAACGTAATCTCATCGAAGGATTATGTGGTTTGTTTTCCAGGACCGAAGACAAAAATTAGACGAGTCTTACTACTTACACCGATTCTTGGCTGATTTCCGCGACTTGATATCATGGGTGAACGACATGAAGGCCATCATTTCTGCCGATGAGTTGGCTAAAGACGTCGCTGGAGCTGAAGCTCTTCTCGAACGCCATCAAGAACACAAGGTGACCTGAGGTGACAATCAGTCGTCTTCAAATCCTGACGTTACCGGCGATTCAGTCTAACCGTTCGTGATTTCTAGGGTGAAATTGACGCTAGAGAAGACAGTTTCCGGGCTACTGCAGAGGCTGGAGAAGTGCTGCTTGAGCGCAATCCCTCAACTGCAATGGAAGTCAAGGAAAAACTGTCGGTGTTGGAGTCAGAGAGGAACGCTTTGATTACTCTGTGGAACGAAAGGCGTATTTTGTACGACCAGTGCATGGACCTTCAGCTTTTTTACAGAGACACCGAGCAAGCCGATACGTGGATGGCCAAGCAAGAGGTGAGGTCTCGGCTTACTCTAATCTGCTATTAACTACCAGCGCAGATTTATTAATTAAATTATCTATTTGCAGGCATTTTTGGCCAACGACGACGTCGGTGATTCCCTCGATTCTGTTGAAGCAATGATCAAGAAACACGAGGACTTTGAAAAATCTCTCGCTGCTCAAGAAGAGAAGATCAAAGCGCTCGACGAATTCGCCACCAAGCTCGTCGAAGGCCACTACGCTGCTGATGACGTTGATCAGAGACGGTCAATGGTAAGTTTCCTGAATAATGCATCGTCTCGTTATGTATTTTTGCGTTCAGAATCACGAAGACCGTTGTGATTTTCCAGTTACTCGAACGACGATCGGCTCTTCTTGAGAAATCCCGCGTGCGACGAGCTCTCCTCGAAGACTCATTCACCCTTCAACAGTTTGAAAGGGACTGCGACGAGACTAAAGGATGGATCAACGAGAAGTTGAAGTTTGCCACTGATGACAACTACTTGGTAAGAACCAACAATACTCAATTTTCTGCCTGTGGCTGATGGTTACCCGACCTGCTAATAACGTCGCATAACCGTTGTTGACAGGACCCGACCAACTTGAACGGCAAAGTCCAAAAGCAGCAGAACTTCGAGCAAGAATTGAATGCCAATCATTCTAGAATCGAAGAAATTACGAATACTGGCCAAGAGCTCCTGAATTCCAACCATTATGCCGCTGGTGAGCTTGAAATTGACTATTCCGCTACGCCCGAGACAATCACGAATCCTAGATTTTACGTTCGAAGAGAAGACTGAATTAATTATATGCGTTAATGAGAAGAAGATCTGATAATTATGAAGCGTCGTGCCAAGAATTAGAGTACTCAGTGCTAGGACATTCATCTTATCTGGTTTTAAGCTGTGTATGCTTATTTCATGGAGTAACTGTTTCCCTATGTATACGTTTTTTTGGTAGGTTATTCCTTGAATAATCTTCATGAAATAATTTTCACGCAAAAAGTCAGTCTCTCCATTCGGTCCAATATGTTTTTCTGGACGTTTCAAGGTGTCTGTCTGTTGCTGTCTTGAGGAGAAACCTGGAGTGTTTGCATTTGTATTTATTTTTGGGTGAACGATTAAAAAATTGTAATTATAAGAAATTTTCTTATTAAAGTTTTTCAATTGATTTCAACGTGCTTCCGTTTTCCAGACCGTATCCGCGACCGAATGGAAGAAATAATCAATTTGTGGGAAACGTTGGAAAGCGCCACTGAGAAGAAAGGAACTAAACTTCAAGAAGCTTCTCAACAGCAACAGTTCAATCGTACTGTGGAAGACATCGAGTTGTGGTTTACCGAAATTGAAGGCCAACTGCATAGTGAAGATTACGGGAAGGTAAGATTCGCGAATTGAGTTGATAAGTGTCATTTTCCATCTCATTATCAGGAAAGGGTCAGCCACCGTTCGAAGCTCAACTAACTGTACATTTTATCTTATCGCGTCCTCTGCCAATGTTCTCCTCGAGTATCACTTTTGTCACCAGAACTAAAAAGGGTCTCACTGGTGACGTACTGACGGTTGAAATCTGTTTTTCCGTAGGATTTGACCAGCGTGCAGAACCTGCTGAAGAAACACGCTCTCCTCGAAGCTGACGTCGGTTCTCATCAGGACAGAATCGAAGGGATCCGCGTCGCTGCTGCTCAATTCGTGGAAAAAGGTCATTTCGACGCCGAAAACATCAAAGCCAAGCAGGTAAAATGCAGTGCATCACATTCGCGGTTAGATTCTCTTCAAAATGAGTATTTCCCACCAAAAACGAGCTTTTATCTGCAGGAATCCGTTACGGAAAGGTACGCGGCTCTTCAAAAACCAATGAGTCTCCGTAAGCAGAAGTTGCTGGACTCGCTTCAGGCTCAGCAGCTCTTCCGTGACATCGAGGACGAAGAAGCGTGGATTCGAGAGAAAGAGCCCGTTGCTGCGTCCACCAACAGAGGTACAGTGGCTTTCTTGGTTGTGTTGTTGTCAGTACATCCAAGCAGACGCATTTATTGACGAGAGGTTTCAGGACGAGATTTGATTGGAGTACAAAATTTGATGAAGAAACACCAAGCGGTGTTGGCTGAGATCAACAACCACGAGGGGCGTATCGCCGCTGTCAGCCATTCAGGAAAGCAGATGATCGCCGAAGACCATTTTGCTACTGACGATATTTCCAGCCGACTCGATGATCTCACCACCCACTGGACTCATCTCAAAGAAAAGGCTCTTCAGGTAAGCGCTGATATTCGTATTGATTATTGCCAAAAGCAGAAATTACACCAGTCGTTACTCTTCAAGGATTTTGTTCGATTTAAAATCTACCTTTTTTCTCTTCCAGCGCAAGGAGGATCTGGAAGATTCGTTGCAGGCTCATCAATACTTTGCTGACGCCAACGAAGCTGAGTCGTGGATGAAGGAAAAAGAGCCGCTAGTGGTCAACCAAGACTACGGCAAAGACGAAGACTCGAGCGAAGCTTTACTTAAGAAACACGAAGCTCTCGTTTCAGACTTGGAGGCTTTTGGCAACACGATCACCGGTTTGAAGGATCAGGCTGAAGCGTGCAGGGTGAGTTGCAGTGTTCAAGAATGCATGTGGCATTGTTAGTATGATCCTTCATCGTCGGCCCTCAAATCGAAGATCGAAGAGCCCTCAGGGCTCACATCTTGGCCCCCTCCTTTTTAATCTGGTGATCAATCACTTCTCGTCTTTACCGTACTGCGTACCTGATCTATGCTGATGACCTGAAGCTCTTCACCTCCATTCGTGACTCCTCTGACTGCCTTCTCCTTTAGCAGAGCCTTGATGCCCTCTCCCTCTGGTGTGGCCCTAGTGGTCTGGCTTTGAACCCATCTAAGTGTGCGGTCATCTCCTTCTACCGCTCTCACTCTCCCGTTGTTCACTCATACCATATCAATGGAATTGAACTCGGGAGGGATGCCATTGACCTCGGCGCGCTATTGGACTCCTAGCTCTCCTTCTCTGGCCATGTAGCAGCAAGTGATAGGGATGAGCATCGTTTCAAAACTATCGATAGTCACCATCAAATAGACTATCGAAAGGAACCATCGATAGTTAAAAACTATCGGTACTTAACTATCGATAGTTTTGATAGTATCGATACTTTTGTTTAGGTTGGAAAAATAAAATTGGTGCCTTATGAATCTGCTAAATGAAGACGAAATTCATTGAAACCACATGTCAGTTTTGTGCAAATTAAATCTACCAAACATGAGCAAGAATGTGCTGAAAAATTTTTCATTAGAGCATTGGTAGGTAAGTAGAAAGTACGCTAAAAAATGGAATTCAACTCATATCGAAATAATTAGGTACTTTATTGAGAATTATTATTCATGGAATGTGCCACAATGAATCGGGCAATGAATTCAAAAATAGAATCTTTGACGCAAACTTCCCTTCAATCCGATTTCTGCTTTTCGTAATAATTTGCCCCGAGAACAAACGTTCTGATGGGACAGACGTGGCCACGGTAACGTTGTAGCCAGCTGATAAAGCAGTGGGTATGAAGCTGACATTTGACTCCAAAATTTCAGTGGATCTTGCTCCATTCTTTCTGCTGGCGTCCTCAAATATAAATGGCTGATTTGTCATTCACTTTTGATAAATGTTCCCAAATGGAACTCACTCGTCCCCGAGGCATTTCGCTTAGTTTTAAGCAGCAAGGAACATGCAAAAAAATAATAGGTAACTGATACCAAACAAAAGGCAATGAAACAAAATGAAGAACTATTCACATCTTCAACTGAACTGAAGATTCTTCAGTTTCGATAGTATCGCCCAGAAACCATCGATAGTGGTAAAACATCGGTTCGTAACTATCGATGGTGAAAACATCAACTATCGGATGCAAACTATCGATAGTTCGATAGTATCGACCATCGATGCTCATCCCTAGCAAGTGAACGTGCCCTCTACATCTCCTCCCTTCGTTGACGTCCATTCTTCGCCTCTCTCCACCAAGAATCAGCTCATCAACAATGTCGGCCTCGAACCCTCTGCTGACTCTGGTTATCGACCACCTCCTGTACAACCCTTCGTCTAGCGCTCACTGTCAAAACTTATTAATATTCTGTTCTTTGTAGTTGGGCTTGCCCCGTTTCTCTCTCTCCCGAAAAAAAATTTAGTCAGAAATCAGAAGTGTGAAGCTACGATGAAGGAAGGGCACATGCTCGAATTGACTCATTTGCGTATGTTTGTTCCACCCAATCACATCAGAATGTAGAAATTAATGTGTTGTTGCAGCAACAAGAGACGCCCGTGATCGACGTAACCGGCAAGGAATGCGTCATGGCTCTCTACGATTACACTGAAAAATCTCCCAGGGAGGTTTCAATGAAGAAAGGCGACGTTCTCACTCTTCTCAATTCCAACAACAAGGTAAACCGCACTGTACGCCACCTCACATAGCGCATCGGAACATCCTCAATGTCCAAATGACGTCATTCACTGGCTCGTATTCCTCAGGACTGGTGGAAAGTCGAAGTCAACGACAGGCAAGGTTTCGTTCCGGCCGCCTACGTGAAGAAAATGGAAGCCGGTTTGACGGCGTCGCAGCAAAATTTGGCCGACAGCAGCTCCATAGCAGCGAGACAGAGCCAGATTGACGGCCAGTACAAGCATCTCATCGATTTGGCCAAAGAGCGTCAAAACAAGCTCAACGAAACCGTCAAAGCCTACGTCCTCGTCAGGGAAGCCGCCGAGTTGGCTACCTGGATCAAAGATAAAGTGAGTATTGCCGCCTTAATTTACATTATTCACCATCTAATATTAAAAATAGCATTAAAAACCAACGAAATTACCCTATCAGTCATGTTGAGCTTCTGTTCCAACAAATCTTCCCCATTTTGATCCAGTTGACGCAAGCAATTATTTTGTGAATTGAATTAATTTCTTATTGAAGATCGTCGATTGGTCAATTTGTATTCATTGATTTCAGTGCGGTCAAAACGAGCAAAAAATCCAAGCCATTCAGTTGGTGGTCAGTATTTGTGTGTTTCATCGACGTCGTAATTAACTCATCCCATAAAAATTTTCTTATCGCTGTTTGATATGCAAATTATTAACTTACTTATCCCCACTGCCACTTCACTTTTGATCCTCCCCATCCCTCCCTGCCACTTTGAGTTTTTTTTAGTGGTTACTCTAATAATCGAGAGTTTCGGGTTTGTTTTGAGGGTTGTACTTACTCTAAAAAGACGTGGTCTGCAAATGTGCGACGGTTGTTATAATACAGTAATCGATATAAGAGAGCTGTTCAGTCAAATGCTGGAAATTTATCGGGCAATTGTTATTTTATAATAATGGTACTTATTGTATTTGCCAAAAAGTAGTTTTTTTTTTTTGTGTCGTTGATGGTGATTGATTGTTTTTGAGAGTCTAGCCTAACCCGAATGTACGAAACAATTAATTCAAAACAGTAATCTAAAAAGAGCGATTGGATGTGATCGCCAAAAGTTGTAAGATTTTTGCGCCTCATTCGGAGATTTCATTGCAAAACGCATAAATGAAGAGCTTCTGGCGCATTAAGTACATAATATTACCTATATATACATTTTACCTTGCCCTACAAAACGTTCAATGAAAGATTTTGAAAAATGGTTGACGTGTGGGGTATGATTTTCCACTAAATTTTGGACGCTGAATCCATTGAAATGGGCCCCAGAACGATTAGCACCCACCGGAAGAAGTTATGGGTAAAAATGGGTATCTACCTACCCATTAGGAATGTGTTTTCGAGAGCTCTGGTACCATGGCGTGCGGGGTATCATTTTCCACTAAATTTTGGACCCTGAATCTATTGGAATGGGTCCAGGATCCGCCACACCCACTGTTTCCCCCATTTTTCCCATGTTGAAGAAATGAGTCTCCATGCGCCTGGTCAGAGGAATAACTAACCCGTGTGAAAGAATTTGCAAGGTTTTTACCTACTTTGAAAGCCCCTACAATAATCGATGTCGTCACTTTTACATACATTTATCGTTTCTTACAGTTAAAGGGAAAACATTTGAAACATTAGAGCTTCCCCAATTTGTGTACGTGGCTGTATTATGTGGAATGTGACCAAACAGTGTTTCCCGACGGGAGGACATTCTCCTGTTCCAAACCGACTCTCGAGTCAAAATTATTAGAATATATTTATTCTTAATTACTTCTTCAAAATTCATCAAATGGGAAGACATTAGGCTCAACTTGAATCGGTTTCCGAAACCGATTAGATGCATGGAGGCTAATTTAATAATAGATTCAGCGTCCGTAACCTCTTCTGGTGGGCGCCAATCGTTCTGGGACCCGTCTCATTGGATTCAGCGTCCAAAATTTAGTGGAAAATCATACCCCACTCGCCCAGCTACCAGAAATTTCATAAAAACATATTTAAAATGAGCAATATATACCCAATTTGACCCATAATTTCTTCCAGCGGGTGCCAATCGTTCTGGGACCCATTCCAATCGATTCAGAGTCCAAAATGTAGCGGAAAATGGTACCCTACTCCCGTAGATCGCCATAAATTTCAAAAACACATTTTGACCCAAATCAAATCAAATCAAAACGTTTATTGATTCAGGCTGTTAGGCCTATAACAACAGAGTTGGCAACAACTACAAATTTCACATCTATAAAATTGCAGATCGAAAATTATTATTAGTATTTAGCAAGCAAAGCTTTCAATAATACACATTTTGACCCCCCCTCCCCCAGTTGGAATGTGTCCAAAACACTCCACACTTACTGTTTTCCCCTTATTCTTGCTCCAAGGCATAATCAACCATTGTGGATTCATTTACAGCGTTTTGATCTAAACATATTTAAACGCAAACTGTCAAATTTTGGGACCAATGACAATTGTTGACCTCAGGCATGAAAACATAAGGTACCAAATGGGGATTACCAACCAACACATACTAGCAGCAAGTTAGAGTTAGCAGTGAAACACGCTACTAACCTCACCAATATTTTACTAATACTCGAAATTGACTGCAATCAATTTTCATGTCACCAATTAATAAAAATTAAATTGAAATTGTTCCGACGAAGGAGGAGAAGATTGACCGATTTACCGTGGTTGGAATTGGAAAGGTAAAGATACAAGTCTGGGTGAATGATGCATGACGGCAGAGGCGAATTTGAGTCTCCGTAGAATCATATTTCACCGATTATTTAGCATAGGTGCTGGTAACGTGATAGTGATTTTACTTTGAAACGCATTTGTTGAGCGTGTCGATTTTATTACTGGCACATGGGTAGGCGTTTTGGTGAAGCATCTACAGCTAAAGTTGGGAGTTGGCATTGGCAATAGTTTTCGCTTAGCCGTCATTAGAACTCAGAATGCGCGAAGTACCAACACGATGCAGCCTTGAGCTTATAATTTATTAGTATTGTTCCACTTGACCAGTATCATAGAACGTAGTTCCTACCCATTCTGCACTCTAAACTGTAGACATTCCTAAGACTGTTCCTTGCTGTCTTCAATCTTGCCTGTTTTCATGTCAAATGAGACCCTACCAGCATTTCAAGCAAAGCTTGGGGTCCTGGAGGACTCCATTGCTGCCAGAAGTAATGGTGTAGTAGTTGCAGGGGACTTCAATGGAAAAGCCATTGAATGGGGGATGACCTACACTGATGCCAGAGATAGGATGATTCTAGAGATGGGAGCCAGGGCTGGATTGGCAATTTTAAATGAAGGAAATGCTCCACATCCTAACAAGTAGGCCAGAGAGGTACAATACCAGACACAATAGCAATGGAGGGGCTGGTCCCAAGAATAAACGGATGGAGGAATACTCTGCCAGTGACCACCACTATATAATGTTTGAAGTAATAAACCAGGCACCTAGTAGCCCAACCTCAATGAGACCAAAACCATCAGGGTGGAATGTCTTCAAACTGAACGCATCCATACTAGAGAAGATCGTGAAGGCAGGATATAGAGAATTGCTGTTGCAAAGCTGTCCCTCACAGGATCCATCCGCAGAAACATTGACCCATTCTACTATGGCAGTATTACACTGCCTTGCGAGGCTGCAATGCCACGAAGGGGCTATGTGCCTAATTAACAGGCAGTCTACTGGTGGAATGATGAGATTGCATTGACGGGCAGACAACTGCGACTGGCCCCAGGTCCAACCCAAAGACATGTGATAAAAATAGTACTAGGTTGGGCCGTTGGGAGGGTGAGGTTTTAGTGGATCCGAGTTCCACATAACTGGAGGAGGCCGCCCCTAGTATCTAACCACGAGGCATCACACCTGGCCTCAAAAAATTTCCTCAGGACATTGAGTCCATGACGGCTCAGGTCCTCAAGCGAGCTGTGGTTCAGTGCGAGGACACCTAGCACACCTGACGGACACCAAAATACTTAACTTACCATGTTGTTTGTTTCTGGGTACGTATCTACCTTGTACCTACGTTTCGAGGTTAGATCCCAAGTATCTGGCGAGCCATAAGGCCGCTTGTGCAAAAAGTTGAATTTTCCAGTCCAGCCAGTGAACTTGTTTGGATCTAAACTTCGAGAAAAAAAGTTCTAATGGTAACTTGATCGGTTCGACTACCCTTGCTGGCAAATGCTGTCTTGTCCCTTGTCTTCACCCTGCAGTTTTATCCCCTCAACGTCATCGCCTCTACCAAACCTCTAGTTTCATGGGCGATACTCTTCTTCAAATTTAGCAGCAGCTGCCCTTTTTTTACCATTCGCATTGCTGTATACCCCCCACCCCCCACCCATACACGAACCTGTGATTGAATTACAAACCCCTTTTACGCTGATCTTGCCTGGTCAATTCCATCGTAGCCTCCCTTCCATACAGATTTAATTTTTGGTCACTATAGTTGATTTGCAAATAGAATAAATAATGATCTTTGTAGTTCATTTCACTCATCGCTAAACATGTTCTCTTCTGCTATTGCGAATTAAAAAAATTATTTACTCTCCCTGCCACCGTAAAATCCCTAACATATGGACGATAGCCAGCATGTTGGCATTTTGCACGCAATCGTCACGATTCAATATCGATGGCTTTATGAAGAAAGGCAGATATTATTTTGGTTTGGAAGTAAACTCAGCGACCCAGGATTTGGCGATCAATTACGACCTTACTTTGACAAGGTTCAAATAACTAAATTACCATTTCATGGAGATCAATTGTGTTGACTTTTTCCGCCATCAATCGAGCTCACAACTTTATATGCGACGTGAGACGTCGAGAGAACGAATACTAAGTTTTACTACCGGGATATTTCATTCCTAACGGATTTGAATAGTCTTTTACCTACTGCTGAGTGCTCAATCTGCCTTTGTTGCCTTCTAAGATTGCTGCCCTGAATGGTTCTCTCCCCATAATTTGTCTTCCGCTAAAAAACCATCTTGCAATACGTAGGAGAACCACGCTCAAGTCCAAGACATCGGCGAAGATCTGGAACAAGTGGAGGTGATGCAGAAGAAATTCGATGACTTCCAGTCCGACTTGAAGGCCAACGAAGTCCGTCTTGCTGAAATGAACGAGATCGCCATGCAGTTAATGACTCTTGGTCAGACCGAGGCTGCCGTCAAGATTCAAACTCAACTTCAGGTGCGTTGATTGACCGAGTGCTCTTTGATCAGGTGTGTAGAAAAGGGAAACTCTTGTAATTCTGTTCTGTGTAGGATTTGAACGAGAAATGGTCATCTCTTCAACAATTGACTCAAGAGCGGGCCACTCAATTGGGTTCTGCTCACGAAGTGCAGAGATTCCACAGAGACGTGGACGAAACTAAGGATTGGATCCAGGAGAAGGAGGAAGCTCTTAACAACGACGATTTGGGTAAAGATCTGAGGAGTGTCCAGGCTCTTCAGCGTAAGCACGAAGGTTTGGAAAGAGATCTTGCTGCTCTTGGCGATAAAGTAAGTACTCCACGGTGACCACTATCCAAACAATCCTCAAAATCCACCTCCCTTACCTGAATTTCGAATTGACGGTTTTATTTCGACCTACAGATTCGACAGTTGGACGAGACCGCCAACCGTCTGATGCAAACACATCCCGAGACGGCCGAACAGACTTACGCCAAACAGAAGGACATCAACGAGGAGTGGACTCAGTTGACAGCTAAAGCCAATTCGAGGAAGGAAAAGCTCTTGGATTCCTACGATCTCCAACGGTACTTGAGCGACTACAGAGACCTCATGTCTTGGATTAATTCCATGATGAGTCTTGTTTCCAGCGAAGAATTGGCGTCTGACGTCACCGGCGCAGAAGCTCTCCTCGAGAGACACCAGGTAAGGATTTGTTTTGGATTTATTGGCCTATTATTATGTTAATTGTATGAATAACAACCGTGAACTCGCTTTGTCAGGAACACCGCACAGAAATCGATGCTAGAAGTGGAACGTTCCAAGCGTTTGAGATGTTCGGTCAACAGCTCCTCCAATCTGGTCATTATGCAAGCGTTGAAATCCAAGAAAAACTCGAAAGTATGTCTGAAGCAAGGCAGGAGTTGGAGAAGTAAGTAATGATTCATTTACAACCAATAAGTGTTTTTTTATTAGTAATGTGTGTACCTAACGCGAAGATTTGAATCTCCAGGGCATGGATCGCTCGTCGAATGCAACTCGACCAATGCCTCGAGCTCCAGCTGTTCTACAGGGATTGCGAACAGGCTGAGAACTGGATGTCAGCCCGAGAGGCGTTCTTGTCCGCTGAAGAGGTGGACTCAAAGGGTGATAACGTTGAAGCTCTGATTAAAAAGCACGAAGACTTTGACAAGGCCATTAATGCTCATGTGAGTGGTGACGTCGGAGTATCCAAGACCAATCTTTAGGGTAGATGGATCAAATATACATTTTCGTCTTCCTCCCTTTGACAGGAAGAGAAAATCGCCGCGCTGCAAACACTGGCTGACCAACTGATGGCTGCTGATCATTACGCGGCCAACGATATCGACGATAAGCGCATGCAAGTCCTTGATCGCTGGCGTCATCTGAAAGAAGCTCTCATCGAGAAACGATCACGTCTTGGTGAGTCTCAAACCCTGCAGCAATTCAGTCGCGACGCCGACGAGATGGAGAACTGGATCGCCGAAAAATTGCAACTTGCTACTGAAGAGAGTTACAAAGTAAGCTTTGGATTTCTCTTACCTCTAAAGTGGACCATCGAACTGACGAATAACTGTGAGGAATGTGACTTTGTTCTAGGACCCAGCCAATATACAGTCGAAACATCAGAAGCACCAGGCTTTTGAAGCCGAATTGGCCGCCAACGCTGACAGGATCCAAAGCGTGTTGGCAATGGGACAAAACCTCATTGACAAGCACCAGTGCGCTGGTTCGGAACATGCCGTTCAGGTCAGTGCCTAGTCAACCCCTGAGAGTTGTAAGAGAGACAACTGCTGTCAGTATCCTCATTTTGACATGACGATTCATTCCCACAGAAACGCCTGGTGTCAATAGCCGACCAGTGGGAGTTTTTGACTCAAAAGACGACAGAGAAGTCTCTCAAATTGAAAGAAGCCAACAAACAGAGGACTTACATTGCGGCCGTCAAAGATTTGGACTTTTGGTTGGGTGAAGTTGAGAGTCTACTCACTTCGGAAGATTCCGGCAAGGACTTGGCTTCCGTGCAGAATTTGATCAAGAAACACCAACTCGTCGAAGCCGACATCAACGCTCACGACGATCGGATCAAAGGTTAGTTTGACGGTCTCTTGGAGTACACGTTACGCTCAAATATCAAAGGGATTCACTATTTTCAAAACTAATTCTACTTCCAGACATGAACGCTCAAGCTGACTCACTCATCGAGAGTGGTCAATTCGACACGGCGAGCATCCAAGAGAAACGCCAATCCATCAATGAACGTTACGAGCGCATCAAGAACTTGGCCTCTCATCGTCAAGCTCGGCTCGGCGAAGCCAACACACTTCACCAGTTTTTCAGGGACATTGCTGACGAAGAGTCCTGGATCAAGTGAGTCGCTGCTTCCATTCGAGTCATGTGCCTGATATCGATATTAGTTCCTAGTTGGACATTCGCCACCTACCAGGACGGTAGAAAGGTATTCTGGATTCCCAGACATCCTCTACAATCCTGGCGTCCCTGATCTACCACCTCAGGTCCGACCCCAGGACACTGACATGTATCCTCTAGTTGGCAGTCTCTATAGTCGTTGGTTTCCCGCAGAGAGAAGAAACTTCTTGTTGGCTCCGACGACTACGGCCGTGACTTGACTGGAGTGCAGAATTTGAAGAAGAAGCACAAGCGTCTAGAAACTGAACTCGCCTCTCACGAGCCCGCTATCCAAGCTGTTCAAGAGGCTGGAGAGAAACTCATGGATGTGTCCAATCTTGGAGTCCCTGAAATCGAACAGGTGCGTTGCTTTTTGAGAGATTTGTTAGATTACAGCCTGTGTTCAAGTGACGAATGATTTGACTGCTTGATTCTTTATTACAGAGATTGAAGCTTTTGAACCAGGCGTGGTCTGAGCTGAAGGGTTTGGCATCCACTCGTGGACAAAAACTAGATGAGTCCTTGACTTACCAACAATTCTTGGCTAAGTTGGAGGAGGAAGAAGCCTGGATCAGGTATCTGTTATTTCGAACATAGTGATAGCGAGCACGAAGGCTATTTGGCATTTTCGGTATGATTTCGGGATCCACCTATGTTCAATGTCATGGTGGAGGGGGGTTGACCATCTCTGATTGGCCTAAATCATTTTTTCTTGACGTTTCATGATGGAATAAATAATGGAATAAATAACTAAAAGGTACCATGCCCGTCCACCGTACGCCGTTTTTAGTAGTAGAAAAATTTCTAACAATCTGAAATTTGGATCAGGGACCCGTTTATTCGAGATTTTTTGCAATTGTGTGGGGTATAATTTTGTAGTAAATTTTGGAATCCCTTGAAATGGGTCCCGAACCGATTAGCCCAGGGGGAGCGGGTATGGGTCAACATGAGTAACCTTCCACTCGTATCAAAACAAGACATGTCGGGTATCGTTTTCCTCTGAATTTTGGACGCTGAATCCAGTAAACCGGATCCAGGACCAATTGCGCCCGCTGGAGGTGGGTATGGCTCAAAATGGGTACCAACCTACCCATTTGAAAACTGAGTATTCGGGCATTTTGGGTACCTAGGCGTGTGGGATAATAATGTTGGACGCTGAATGAGTCCGGGACACTCGACACTCACTGTTTCCCCAATTTTCTCCTGATCTGTGGAATAACCAACCCCTGTGAAAGAATTAGCAGCGTTTTTCATTGGCGTTAATGGCCTTGGTCGTCTGCTTACAGCGAGAAACAGCAGCTTTTGGGGGTTGAAGACTACGGCGACACTATGGCCGCTGTGCAGGGCCTCCTAAAGAAGCACGACGCGTTCGAGACAGATTTCGCTGCTCACAAGGAAAGATGTTCCGACATATGCAACGACGGCGAGAAGCTCATCAACGCCAAAAACCACCATTCTGAGAGCATCTCCCAGAGGTGTCAACAACTTCAGGTAAGCGCAGTTGGACGGAACCTGATTTGTCTTAGTTTTTGTACAATTATGCACTCTAATGGTGTTCCCTATCTCCACTTCACCATCTTGATTTCCCATTTCCCAGAATAAATTGGACGTCTTGTCCAATCTGGCTGCTAGAAGAAAGGCTCGGCTTATGGACAACTCGGCGTATCTCCAGTTCATGTGGAAAGCAGATGTGGTTGAGTCTTGGGTGGCTGACAAGGAAACCCACGTTCGATCTGAAGAGTACGGAAGGGATTTGTCCACTGTGCAGACTCTATTGACGAAACAAGAGACTTTCGATGCAGGTGAGTGCTTAATGCTTGAAGTTAAGCTAAAGCCGTTGGTATCATCTTCCTGCTTTAATCTCACGCGTTTATTTAATTTAATTTCAGGGCTTCTTGCTTTTGAACACGAAGGAATCCAGAATATTTCGGCTCTTAAAAACCAATTGATTGAAGCAAAACACGACCAAAGCGAGGCAATCCTCAGAAGACATGCTGATGTCATGGCAAGGTAGCGTATACAACACAACCCCAACTCTTCCCACATTTTCTGCTTGGTCCTACTTAATCAACCAATACAACATATTCCAGGTGGCAGAAACTCCTTGCGGATTCCGAAGCAAGGAAGAACAGGCTGCTCAGGATGCAAGAACAGTTCAGACAGATTGAAGATTTGTATCTCACTTTTGCCAAAAAAGCGTCCGCATTCAATTCTTGGTTCGAAAATGCTGAAGAAGATCTAACTGACCCAGTCCGGTGCAATTCAATCGAGGAAATCCGCGCTTTGAGGGAAGCCCACTCTCAATTCCAGGTAATGCTGATGAATTTTGAGATTTTTAATTTGGCGGATTTGTGCGAGGAACACTTGAGTGGTTGGCCGAATCTCGTTTGGAACTTTACATTTACACATATGAACAATATTTAACTTTAAAAGCAAAGATAGGACACGATTCTGTCGGTGGCTATTCTAATGCATATATTTTGTGTTACCTGGTATTTATGGAGGTGAGTGTTAGCGGCATTATGCCAGATCGGGGCCGCGTAGGTTATTGTAGGCATTATCATGGCCGTGTATAGAAGCAGTTTAAGGCGGGTACTAAGAGATTGGGATTTGAGGAGGTTGTACAACCTGGTTGTAGAACCCAGGTCCTCGCCTTTTCGTCTTACTTTGAGCGACCGAAGAAGCTTTGACTTCAGGTTCAATGGTCTCCCAAAAACAGGTTATTTATTTATTTATTTTTGTTACATGGTAACAAGCCCAGTTTACAGTATATTCGTCGAATCAAACAATGAAGTAAAGCATCCAGCAAGCGTCTCTTGAGGATGGAGGGGGGGGGGGTTGAACAGATCCATATCAGCAGCAGAGAGCAGATGGTTGGTAGTGCGGGGCAGACGGCTGAGGGGGCGGTGCAGCATGCAATTGGTTGACGTGAAGAGGATCCAAAAGAGGTCACGTGTGCGGGAGCCTGGTCTAGGGACCCGGAGACCAATCTGGTCCAGGAGAGACGGCCAGAGAACGGACTGCTGAGGAAAACCATGTCCGCCATGGTGCGTCGGTCAGCAGGACAGGGGAGTCCTGCAAAGGTCATGTAACGGATGGGCGCTTTCTGCACCCGATCAATAAGGCCAATGTGGCAGCCATAAATGGGCTCCAGACGACTGAGGGGCATACTCGAGGCCAAGCTGAACAATGGCACGATACAGTGTGATGAGGGCTGTGAATCCCCCAGTATTCCGCTTGAGGAAACCCAGAGACCGCATAGCTCGAGAATAGACCTGCGCTCATTGAAAGTGAGCTGCGGATCCAGACATACCCCAAGATTATGGATGAGAAACAGACGCGCAAGTTGCGATCCATTGATGCTGTAGACATGGTATATAGGAGATGACGATCGATGAATGATACTGTGCACTTGCTAGAGTTCAGGAAGAGGCCGACAGAGGAGCAGTTGGTGATGAAAGTGTCCAGGCGTGATTGAAGAGTGAGGCAACAGCTGAGAGTCATGCTAAATGTTAGCTCTTCCAAGACAGAACTTGAGAAGCACTCATGTTCTTAATTAGTAATCTGTTAGATAGTTCCATTAGTTTTCTCTCTTATTAGATTCTTATAGTATTTAATTATTATTACTATAACACTATAACTACAATAACTCATATTTAATTCCAAATGTACCGCAATATTGACTGGTGATTCCTCCCCTCAGCTCCAAGCTAAGCTTATAGAGGGGAATAGTATTGAATATCAATTACCTAACTGTACTCGGAATGTTTTCTAATGAATGCATTAAAAAACAAAAACTGTTGTTTTGAAAAATTTTTGTTCTTTATTTGTTGTAGGCGTCTCTAACATCAGCTCAAGCGGACTTTGAAGCGTTAGCCGCCCTTGATCAGCAGATTAAAAGTTTCAACGTTGGCCCCAACCCATACACTTGGTTCACTATGGAAGCCTTGGAAGACACTTGGAGAAACCTTCAGAAGATCATAAAGGTTTGTGTAGAAAGTAAACTAAAGTAAGCAAGGACTTTCACCTTGGATTTTCGCCTGACTACCTGGTCAGGTGTCGCGGACGTCGTCAGCCGTCCTCCAAATCCTCCACAGAGGATCGTAAATTGTTCTGACGATTTCGCTTATGGCTACTTATTGCCTCACCCCGGTCTTTGTCAATTGCCTCCTGACCAGCACGACTGCCCCCCGAGCTCGCAGCTGCATCGTTACGACTCCCTTCTGATGGCGACCCTCTGTCAGAATGGATTATGCATGCATTTTATACAGTCAAACGTCGTGAACAGTGATGAGATAGTCACTTTAATTCTAATTAGTCACTCACTAGTTGTTCAGTTTTTATGGGAGAATGCAGAAAGCCAGGGGAATATACATGCCTTGCAAATATAATCTACGGTAAGTAATTGGTTGACAAATTTCGGGCAATATTTGAACGTTCCGTCAAGGCAAAGCATTGCATGTTCGGAGAACAAGAAAAAAATGACCACTGATGCAGGCTATTGTAACGATTTATGTTCTTAGTAAATAATGTATTAACAATCGTTCACTTGAGTACATACACTGTTCACATTCGCGCACTTACACAATGACAGAATCACAATACATGGTTGTAGCGGTTGTCGCACAATTTATAATGCGGCACGGCACAATTTATAACCAGAAGCGTCTATATCCGGACTCCGAATTGAACTGAACCAGGCGGCGCTCATGGGTCTGTTTTATACCTGCTGCCTCTCGGTCGAGTACCTTCCAGAACATTCCCTGGTTCTGGGAACTCGACGTGTTGTCTGGAGCGAACGGGGAGGTTCCCGAATGTTCGAGACCCTTAATCCTCCACAGGTCGTTGACCTTGCGACGCCAGCAGCCCATTTGACCGGCGCCAGTGCGAGCTCGCAACACTATGATAAGTGCGCCTGATGTGCAGTAGGTCCAGGAGGCAGTAGTTTTCTTTCATTTCGCTCGTCCGATTGATGCGGGAGGCAATCGTAAAATTCCTTCTTCACTTTTCTTTTTCTGGGAGGCAGTTGATGGTCGTTCGCCTCACCCCCTTATGTGAAGGGGAATATGAGGGTCAAGACAAATAATCAAGTTGCTCAATCCAGGATTCGAACCCTGGCCGCTCGGATTTCTTAACCAATCCTTCATCTGTACAACTAGACTACCGAGCTAAGTCAAATGTCCGGCTGCCGCACGCCGTTCAATCCGACTTTGGTAGTAGACAATTTTCTAAAAATCTAAAATTTGGGTCAGTTTGGTCCTCGAAACTTTTCAGCCCGATAGGACCAAATTTGGACGGGGTAGGGGTCAAAAGTGTCCTTTGAAAAATGAACATTCGAGATTTCAGGTGATCTAGGCGTGTGGGGTATCATTTTCCGCTACATTTTGAACGCTGAATCCAATGAAACGGGTCCAGCAATGATTGGCGCCCTCTGAATAATGAGATTATGGGTCAAAATGGGTATCTATTTACCCATGTCAAATGAGTGTTTTCGATATTTCTGGTACCTAGGCGTGTAGAATATGTTTTTCCTCTAAATTTTGGCTCCTAAATCAATTGGAATGGGTCCGATACCCGCCACACCCTCTGTTTTCCCCATTTTTCCCGTGTTCGATATTTTCGACTACTTAGGCGTGTGGGGTATCGTTCTGCACTAATTTTCGGACGATGAATCGATTGGAATGAGTCTCCATGCTCCTGATCCGAGGAATAACCTACCCCTATGTTAGAATTTGCTGCGTTTTTTAACGTTTCCTTTTAGTAATACGAAGACTACTCCTCCAATTGATCCCATTTCCAATCGAAGCACTTCTGGAGACTTTCTACCTGTTCTAGAATACCTGCGCCGTGAAATTCTGCCATATAGATTTAATATTCGAGTAACTTGCCAAAATATTAACAGCCCAAAGTCTACGAATGTACTAATGACAGCCTAAAGTCTAGAAATGGCCTGAAATTGGTGGCCTGCTACTCTGGGATCGTTCAGAACATCATGGGATACCCATTTGGTGACCATTGCACCCAATATCCGAACTCTACCTTTGCCTGCATTGCGGCTTCTCTCAAGGCTCTTCCCAACGTGTCTCAAATCAATTCATGATCGGTTTACTCATCCGTCTAAATAACTTTTGGTTACAGGAACGTGATGTCGAACTCGCTAAAGAAGCGACGAGGCAAGAGGAGAACGACAAACTCCGCAAAGAATTTGCCAAACACGCCAACGCTTTCCACCACTGGCTCACAGAAACGCGGTGAGTGTTCCATAATGGCAACCAACTCGTCATTATTTATTTTTTTACATTATCGACATGAAAATAATTTCCATCGTGTATTTTTTCGGTGACGGAGCAGATATCGACTACTTGGCTGGGACGGGTACAGACTGTTTTTTTTTTAGTGTGCATTTTTGGACACTAACTCGATGGTTAACTGATTTTTGTGGGCTAATCTTGGGATTGTAAACTAAATGCGTGTGTTTTGTGTACAGCTAATTATTTCCCCTAAAAATGAAACTCACCCGATTGTACCAAAAATTGGACCAAATGAAACCCCTGCCAAGAAGAGCAGCTGAAAAGCTTCAGCCACCCTTACCATTGTTGTCCCGGGTTTTGGTTGGTTATTCCTTAAATAATCCACGCCGACTTTGATGGTAGAACAATTTCTAAAAATCTGACATTTGGGTAAAGGGTCCGTTCCTGGCTCTAGTTGGTCCTCGAAACTTTTCAGTCCGATCAGACCAAATTTAGGTGGAGTGGGGGTCAAAATGCGTGTTTCGATAAATGGATTTTCAAGATTTTTGGCGATCTACGCATTTCGAATGTGGGTTTTTGAGATTTCTGGTACCTTGGCGTGTGGGGTATCATTTTCCGCTAAATTTTGGACGCTGAACGTACTTCGTTCAATTTATTCAATTCTCACTAAATCGTATTTGGATCCACAGTACGTCCATGATGGAGGGGTCCGGATCGCTGGAACAACAACTTGAAGCCACCAAGGTAAGACACCTGATGGATTTTCTGATGACACCAAATTTTGGCTGATTCTGTGTAATTTCGTTCATTCGATTCTATTTCTCCACAGAGGAAAGCAACTGAGGTGCGATCAAGAAAGTCTGACCTCAAGAAGATTGAAGAGTTGGGTGCTATCCTCGAGGAGCACCTTATTCTTGATAATAGGTGAGTCTTGGTGGTTGGTGAGATTGGGTCAACTTGGGTGCTTCTTGGATGCGGATAATAACTTTGTTCCGCCACAGATATACGGAGCACAGCACGGTCGGATTGGCACAACAATGGGACCAATTGGACCAACTGGGCATGAGGATGCAGCACAACCTAGAACAGCAAATCCAAGCGAGGAACCATTCCGGAGTCAGCGAAGACGCCCTTAAGGAGTTCAGCATGATGTTCAAACATTTCGACAAGGACAAGAGCGGTCGTCTCAACCAGCACGAATTCAAAAGTTGTCTTCGAGCGCTTGGTTACGACCTTCCCATGGTGGAGGAAGGTCAACCTGATCCCGAATTCCAAGCGATACTCGGTAAGTTGGCGCATAAATCCAACAAATGCTGCTCAGCAATGTCCTCAATTATTTCTGAGGGCGACTAAAGCTGGGTTCACATGGACGCGGTTTTTCCATTGGTCCGTTGGGCGGCAAACGCGTTCGGCCATCTGATTGGCTCCACGGGCCTATCGCAGCTGCCGCAGGTGAACTTTTGAAGCGGCCACAGAAGCAATGCTCCCGCAAAGCTTCACAGGCTAGCCCCCCAATTGAGGTTAGAAACTGTCTAAAATTATGGACCGTTCGTTGGGGTCGACCAACAGGACCAGAGGACTTCACCCAATGAAGGGGAGGCCTGCGCTGCTTATATCCGTGTAGGATGTACCAATCCAGCTCTGGGAGTTGAGATACAACACTCGGGAACCACTCTGCTTAAGTGGTAGTGCGAGGTAGAACGCACGAATTACCGAAATGGGGGGGGGGGGTGCATTTTACTACTCCCTATCTGAACCCTGCTGAATGAAAGGACAATCATTCTAGCCATTTATATGGCTGTGTCCTCGCTGCTTGCAGTGGAGGTGGGGGAGAAGCATGACCTGTGGGGTGAGCCTTCCTTACAATTGTGGCTCATTTCCTAGCACTTTGGGTTGGGAAACACATTGGACAGTGGGCGGTTGGGTCAAAATGGGTACAAACTTACCTATTTTGAAAGTGGGGTTTCGAGGTTTCTGGTATCTAGGCGTGTGGGGTATCATTTTCTAGTAAATTTTGAGCGCTGAATCCGATGAAATGGATCCCAGAACGATTGGCACCCACCGGAAGAAGTTATGAATCCAAATGGTTACCTATCTACCTATTTTGATATGTACTTTAGAGATTTCTGGCACCTATGCATGTGGGGTATCGTTTTCCACTAAATTTTGGACGCTGAATCCAATGAAATTGGTCCTGGAACGATTAGCGCCCTCTGGATGAGGTTATGGGTCAAGATGGGTGCCTATCTACACGTTTCGAATGTGTTTTTCCGAGATTTCTGGTATCCAGACACCTTGAAACGCCCTGATAAAATTTTTGGGCCGAATCGGAGAGGTTAGCTTTATGCATGAAAACAGGTTGATTATTCAAGGAATAACCAACCAAAATTGCTGTCTTTCTTATCACCCCTTTTCTTTGCAGACCTGGTGGATCCCAACAGAGATGGTTACGTTTCCCTGCAAGAATACATGGCGTTCATGATCAGCAAGGAAACGGAAAATGTTCAGAGCTCCGAAGAGATTGAAAACGCTTTCAGAGCAATCACCGCCAGCGACAGACCTTACGTCACCAAGGATGAACTCTACGCGGTAAGCATACGATCTGATCTGACTTGAAACGTCAAAATGTAACAATTTAGAAGCCACTAAATGTCAGCAGCGTCTGAAATGGTAATTCAATAAATTTGAAATTCACCCTCCTATCAAATAATCAAAGTTTAGGATGTTATGTTCAACACATTTAATGCGGGGCTCAAAATTGTGTCCACTCTCCGCCAACTTAAACTTTTTTCAGCGCCCAGGACATTATTTTCACTTGATAATACCCCCTGTAACATTACCATGGAAAATATCTCTTTTTATGCATTCACACCTATGTGAGCCAGTTTGAGTAGGCAACCCATCAACAAAATGAGTAATGCGGGTTTACTGTTGGATTATTGTACCCGTGATGGGCCAATGACATTGGTCCCAGAACTATAGGCCCCAACGGGAAGAAGTTATGGGTCAAATGGCGATCTATTACCCATTTTGAATATGTTTTCGAGATTTCTGGTACCTGATCGTGTGGGGTGTAATTTTCCACTAAATTTTGGACGCTGAATCCAATGAAATGGGTCCGGGAACGATTGGCGTCCTCTGAATGAGGTTATGAGCCAAAACGGGTGCATATCTACCCATTTTGATTATGTGCTTTCGAGATTTCTGGTACCTAGGCGTGTGGGGTATTATTTCCCACTAAATTTTGGACACTAAATCCTATATAATGGGTCCCGGACCCACGCCACACCCACTGTTTCCCCCATTTTCCTCATGTTGAAGGAATGAGTCTCCATGCGTCTGGTCCGAAGAATAACCAACCCGTGAAATAAGTGGCGTTTTTTAAATTAAATTTTCCTTCTTTTTTCTTTGCAGAACCTCACCAAAGAAATGGCCGACTACTGCGTCGCCCGGATGAAACCCTACAATGACACCAAATCCGAACGACCCATCACCGGAGCTTTAGATTACATTGAGTTCACTCGAACCATCTTCCAAAATTAAGCGCACTTGCCTTCTAGATCCTCTAAGTATTTATACTCGTACTAAATGTACTTTTCTTATTTTATTTATTTGGTTAATGAGGTGGCTCGCTGAATCCTCCTTCAATCCTTGCACATCCTAGATGTCTGCTTTTCGGCCCACTCATCCTATTATCCTATTTTAAGCAGAGTAATATATTTGCATCGTTTTATATAAATTATTTCTTGATATATTTTAGAAATTCGAACGCGCTTCGTTCAAACAATTGTTAAAATTTAATTCAGTTCTGCACTTTTGTTCCTCCTAGGCAGATCGCTTTTGGGAGAATGGCTATACATCCAGTTAAATGGTTTTAAACGAATTTCCAAATACTTTATCAGTACATAACCTACGAGTACACGTAATATTGATAACATGACGTACCTTTTGGATCATAGCCGATGGGTCAAATAGTAACAATTAATCGTTCTACCGCCTCCTCTGTCTGCCTGCTTTTGGGAAATTGTGTTTTTCGTGAATTTATATTTTGACCTGGTATCAAATAAAAGCTTTGTGTTAGCAATAAAAGCTTTGATTTTTAAAGATAATTGTCAATTTTATGTTCCCTCAAAATCCAAGTACTCATCTTTTGGTTGGTTATTCCGTGAATAATCCTCCATCTTAATGATCCTCGAAACTTTTCAACCCGATCGGACCAAATTTTGGGGGATTAGGGGTCCAATGTGAATTTCGAAAAATGAATTTTTGAGATTTTTTGCAATCTAGGTGTGTGAAGTATCATTTTTCACAAAATTCTGAACGCTGAAACCAATGAAAAGGGTCCCAGAACGATTGGCACGCTCTGGAATAAGTTATGGGTCAAATGGCGATCTATTACCCATTTTGAATATGTGTTTTTGAGATTTCTGGTACCTGATCGTGTGGGGTATCATTTTCCACTAAATTTTGGACACTGAATCCAATGAAATGGGTTTCAGGTCGATTGGCGCCCTCTGGATGAGGTTATGGGCCAAAATGAGCACCAATCTACCCATTTCGAATGTGGGTTTTTGAGATTTCCGGTACCAAGGTATGTGGGGTATCATTTTCTACTAAATTTTGGACGATGAATTCAATAAAATAGGTCCCAGAACGATTGGCGCCGTCTGGATTAGGTTATGGGTCAAATGGGTGCTTATATACCCATTTTGAATATGTGTTTTTGAGATTTCTGGTACCTAGGCGTATGGGTATCATTTCCCACTGAATTTTGGACGCTGAATCCAAAGAGACGGGTCCTGGAACGATTGGCACCCACCGGAAGAGGTTGTGGACGCTGAAGCTGGTTTTAGATTCTCCATGCTCCTGGTCCGAGGAATAACCAACCCCTGTGTATGAATTTGCAGCGTTTTTACAGCCATTTTAAGCTGCGTTTAAAACTATCATGTCCTGGAGACGCCAAAACTCAGGTGATTACAGATTCAGCGGATGTTGGGGCTCTTTCAAATTGAGTCTGGACCATTTCTTAGTTTGAAAAAAAGTAAAAAATAAATTACAATTGGAAGATTTTTAACAAAATTGTGAGAGAATGTTGAACAAAAAACTGCTTAGTTTCTGAATGGAACTCTTTGGCGGTCTTTGGTACCTACCTAGGGGTGTGGGTTATCATTTTCCACTAAATTTTGCACCCTGAATCGATTGGAATGGGTCTAAGACCCGCCACACCCACTGTTTCCCCCATTTTCCCCTTGTTGAAGAAATGAGTCTCCATGAGCCTGGTCCGAGGAATAACCAAATCCTGTAAAACAGAGGACGTTCTAATAAACTTACATTGATGTTGATTATTCATGATAACCAATGAAAAAGGTCTGGTAAATAAGTAACAACGATCCACGGATCAATAATTTACTTTTGATTTCTTCACAACGTCGACACGAATTTCACGTTTACATTGTCGGATAAAATTACAACATAGCGTATTTACAAGCAAAATTCTTATAATTAAACAGTTTTAATTCATTTTACTCGATCAAAAACGAACAACACTCAGCTATAACTATGTGGTTTCCACTTTGATTGGAGATAGAGGGGGACAACAAAGGTTGCAGACGGTGATTGGTTTATGATTAGATCAAACTTACTCTACCCACAAATCTACACGTAATATGAATGGACATCTACGCGGAGGGTATCAATGTCTACAGATCGATCAATTTAAATTGATCGCCTTAGCGTCACTAATTTGATTCTACGTTGAAAGCGTCTATAGACTTTACTATTGTTTTGATCAGTTTCGAAATTAATAGAAATAGGTAGTCTGTAATAAATACATTATGATGGCAGCTAGGAATCCAAAAATGATTGATTGATTGATTTTGGTTGGTTATTCCTCGAATAATCAACTTGTGTTTTCATGCAAAAAGCAGCCCGTATGGACCAAATGTGTTGGGGGGGGGGGGGGGGGCAAATGTGTACTTAAAAAAATGGATTTTTGAGATTTTTGGCAATCTAGGCGTGTGGGCTATTGTTTTCCATTAAATTTTGGACGCTGAATCCAATGAGACGGGTCCCAGAACGATTGGCGCGCACTGGAAGAGGTTATGGGCCAAAATGGGTACCTATCTACTCATTTTGAATATGTGTTTTTGAGATTTCTGGTACCTAGGCATGTGGGGTATCATTTTCCACTAAATTTTGGACCCTGAATCTAATGAGACGAGTGCCGGAACGATTGGAGCCCACCGGAAGAGGTTATGGACGCTGAATCTATTTTTGAATTAGTCTCCATGCACCTGGTCCGAGGAATAACCTACCCATGTCAAAGAATTTGCAGAGTTTTCATTTATCTGCTCAAAATAGGGTTCACTGGCCCTCCCTTGGTAATATGGTACAACTGCTATGATCAATCGTTTTATATCAATGTCAAAAATGGGGGGGGGGGGGGGGGAATCAATCAATGGCAAAAAATACAGAAATGGGTGCACAAGTCCGGCAAGAAGCCCTGTGAGACATTCAACGAGACATCAATAGTGATAATAACTTGTTCTTTCTAAACGTTTGCCGACAAAAACATCAGTTCTGAAACAGATACAAAATGCGTATACTGTACATAGATACCTACCGACACGTTTTTGATATGATAAACAGATTGCAGGTGGTCTACTTTTTTTTCTCTTCAACTGTTCAAGCTCATCCACAACACTGACAGGTTCAGTATACTATTTATGAAAAATCTCACCCCTATTCTTGCTAGCAGTTCAGCACTTGCATTGGGTCATTTTGACCCGAGTCTTCCTATTATTTCTGTAATATTTGAATGGGCCCCTCAAAAAAAACGTTCCAATCAACAAATTTTTCGATAGGGTGCATAGAGAAAAGTGTGAAAATGGGGTATTCTGGCAGGGTAAGTGTGTTGTGAGCACAAGAAGCATTTAATCAGCGTCCAGAGTATGCCTTGGAGACATTCTAATTTGAATCAGACATGGATGCCTTTTTTCCCCTACCAGGGTAAGTGCAGAGCAGGAAAAATGGGCAAGTGGGGAGCTCCTCTCATCACTGTTGGTATACACAGTGGGCAAAGTGGGGAGCTCCCCTCATCACTGGTGGTATACAGTGGGCAAGTGGGGAGTTTCTCTCATCACTGTTGATATACACAGTGGGCAAGTGGGGAGCTCCTCTCATCACTGGTGGTATACAGTGGGCAAGTGGGGAGTTTCTCTCATCACTGTTGATATACACAGTGGGCAAGTGGGGAGCTCCTCTCATCACTGGTGGTATACAGTGGGCAAGTGGGGAGTTTCTCTCATCACTGTTGATATACACAGTGGGCAAGTGGGGAGCTCCTCTCATCACTGGTGGTATACAGTGGGCAAGTGGGGAGTTTCTCTCATCACTGTTGATATACACAGTGGGCAAGTGGGGAGCTCCTCTCATCACTGGTGGTATACAGTGGGCAAGTGGGGAGTTTCTCTCATCACTGTTGGTATACACAGTGAGCAAGTGTAGAGTTCCACAGTTCCCCCAGGATGGGTAAGTGTAGAGCCGGAGAAATGGGCATGTGGGGAGCTCCCCTTATCACTGTTGGTATACACAGTGTGCAAGTGAGGAGCCTCCTTTTCACTGTAGGTGGACTCAGTGGGCAAGTGTAGAGCTCCCCATCTCCCCCAGGACGGGTAGGTGTGGAGCCCCTCCAATTTCCCCCACTGCTTTCTCTAAAGCTTGAAATTGGCTGTAGTCCTGTGTTTCCTGCATCTGCACGTTTTTAGTTTTTCAAAACTGTCTTAATGGCCAAATTTATGTTCGATTTCAAAATTTTAAAAAGCAAAATGATACCTGAAACACGCACTGTCACACACTTACCACGTCTCATTTTACAACTTGGCTACATACGAAATGGGCAGGTACTCCACACACTCTCCATTCATACAGGTTAAGTGTGTTGTGAGCACAAGAACAGTTCAACTGCTCAGATAACCCTCAATCATTTGAAAAACTCAAAAATAACTTCAGATCGGGATATAGGACATTTCCAGAAAAGCTATCAAGAATGAAACAAAAATCAAGCTGTAAAAATGAACTCTTCCGCTTTCTTATATTTCTTTGTCTCTTGTGACCTGCGTGCAAACGTTTCTTTTATGTATTTGGGCTCGTCCCATTTGTATCAAATAAATAAATAAGTAGATTTGGTATAGTTAAAGGTTATGGTGCGGTCTTGGAGTGTTACGGATTTTTAGCTGCTTTAAGCGTGATTGCGAATCAAAATCGGCTTTTGGATAAAGGTGAGTTGTGTTTTGACGTTATGTTTCGGTTCTTTTAACGGATAGATGAAGAAGGCAAATTGAAATTTCCGTAAAAATTAATTAAGCTCATTGGGCTCTGTCTAATGCGGCGGGAATACTAAAATTCGGGTGACAAAAATCAAGTATAGTGGCTTGTTCATCATAAATCTAAAAAACTACGATATCGCAAGTCTAAACAATAGATGAGTTCCCCTCAATGAATTTCAAGATTTTCCAAATCAAATTCAGAAGTGTCGCAAAAATGTAAGCAGAAGACTGGACCGTCGAAATAAGTAGTTTTGCTATTGTTTAATAGTTTTTTCTTTTTTTAAAAACAGGTTAAAGACATTTTTTAGGGTTTTTTTTTTTTCATTTTGAGCCTAAAAAAACGCATTTGAAGGTTCAATTGAATGTTTGGTCGAGAGAGACAGCGATTTTGTTTCCCTTTTCGACCCAATTTTTGAGTCGCCCTCTGAGCTCCTCCAACGATTTTGACTTGGCCTTGTTGATCCGCTTGTACTTGACGTCTTTCGGCTTCGTGACGGAGCGGTGGTTCGACATGACGCGGTTGTAGGTCGTCACGTGAGGGGGCGGCGGAGTCTCGTGGGGGTCACGGTCGTCGACGTCGGCGTCGTGGCGGGCGAAACAGGCGGAGTCGAGACGCTCGAAACTCGTGCTCAGCTCCTTCAGGCGGGGCGGTCGTTTCAGTTCGTTGGCCGATTTTTCGTCGTCTTGGGGCGTCGGCGTCACGCTGCCGTCGGCGTCAGGGTCCTCCTCGACACTGAAAACAGACCGATTAGTTGTTGATGATACGGTTGGGGTATCAACAAGATACAGCTATCCAGAGACATAGAGCTCAAGTCGGCAGACGAATTGAATTTTGGTTGGATATTCCTTGAATAATTGACATGCAAAAAGGCAGACCAAATTTGGGCGGGGTAGGGATCGAAATTTGTACAACAAAAAAGGGTTTTCGAGATTTTTGGCGATCTAGGCGGGTGAGGTATCGTATTCCTTCAAATTTTGGACGTTGAATCCAATCCGACGGGTCCCGGAACGATTGGCACCCACCAGAAGAGGTTATGGGTCAAAATGGGTATCTATCTAGCCATTTTGAATATGTGATTTCAAAATTTCTGCTACCTAGGCGTGTGGGATATCATTTTCCACTAAATTCTGGACACTGAATCGATTGAAATGGGTACCGAAACGATTGGCGCACTCTGGATGAGGTAATCGGCCAAAGAGGGTGCCTATCTACCCGTTTCGAATGCGTGTTTTCGAGATTTCTGGTACCTAGGCGTGTAGGGTATCATTATCCACTAAATTTTGGTCGGTGAATCCAATGAAATAGGTCCCGGAACGATTGGCACTCTCTGGATGAGGTAATGTGCCAAAAAGGGGTGCCCTTCTACCTATTTCGAATGTGCGTTTTCGAGATTTCTGCTATCTAAGCGTGTGGGGAATCATTTCCACTGAATTTTGGATGCTGAATCCAATGAGATGGATCCTGGAACGTTTAGCGCTCTTCGGATGAGGTTATGGACGCTGAATCTATTTTTAAATGAGTCTCCATGCGCATGGTCCGAGGAATAACCAGCCCCTGTGTAAGAATTTGCTGCGTTTTCACAAGTTTATTCAGTATGAATCTTCAATGTTCTCTCAAAACTCCTCACCTGTAGACGGTTTCCAGTATTTCCGGCCTCCTCAGTAAGCAGTTGCTTCGCCTCAACATGGAATATTTGTTTGAATTTGGGGCTTCCAATGCGTCTGAGACGCTTCGCATGATCGTGACGCCACCGTGAAATGGAATCGGGTCGTCGTCTTCCATTATGACGGCGCTGTCGCTGTCGTTCAACGAGTCCAAATTCGTCGACCCGTCGTCTGGTGGTGGCTCGACGCCGGCGTCGGACAACCGCCGTTGCAACTGTCTAAAACGTGAGACAAATGAAAATTGATTAGACATTTACTACTACTATCAAACATCGCACAAATTATGGAAAAATCAGTTTAAAAATACCGCATTGAGTTCCTAGAAACAAATAAAATAATTAGCGAGAACCAGTTAGGTTTCCAACGGGGTAAAAGTACGTTGGTTGCAATTGCAAATATGGTGGAAAGTATCACCCTGGCACTAGAGTCCGGGAAAATTTAATGGCCATATTTAAGGGTATGACCAAGGCGTTTGACACTATCCCGCATACAAACCTTATTGAAACCCTTGTAAAAATTAATTTTAATCCTAACCTTATACGATGGACTGAGAATTACGTAGCAAGTCGAAAGCAAAGAGTCAAAAATCGGTGATCACTTGAGTTGGCTCTTTCAAATTCTTAGTACCACAAGGAACAGTGTTAGTTAGTTAGCCCCATTATACTACAATCTACTGCAATGGCATCATCTCAACGAACGTAGAGGGGGAAATCTTGTTTTCATGGTGATAGTTGGTGATACGTGGGATGAAGTGAAAAGCAAAGCTGCGATAATCCAGGCGAATGGAGACTAATTTGAACCCCGGACCCATTCCAATCGGTTCAGGGTCTAAAATTTAGTGGAAAATGATACCCCACACGCCTAGGTACCACAGATCTCGAAAACAGAAATTCAAAATGGGTAAATAGGTACCCATTTTGACTGGTAACCTCATCCAGAGGGCGCCAATCGTTTCGGAATTCATTTCATTGGATTCAGCATCCAGAAGTTAGTGGAAAATGATACCCCACACGCCTAGGTCGCAAAAAATCTGAAAATCCATTCTTCGAAATTCACATATTGACCCCTACCCCGCCCAAATTTGGTTCGATCGGGCTGAAAAGTTTCGAGGACTGACCTGAGCCGGGAGCACACCCCTGACCACAATTTCAGATTTTTAGAAGAAATTTTACTTCTGAAAACGGCGCGGACGGTGGACGAACATTTTTTGCTATTGGTTGGTTATTCCTTGAATAATCAACCAATGTTTTCATGCAAAAGGTGTCTAGATCAAAATAGTCAAATGTCTGTCCGCCGTCCACCCTCCGCGCCGTTTTCGGTAGTAAATGATTTTCTGAAAATCTGACATTTTTGCCAGAAGTCTGTTCCCGGCCTAAGTTGGCCCTCGAAACGTTTCAGCCCGATCGGACCAAATTTGGTTGGGGTAGGGGTCAAAATGTGTATTTTGAAAAATGGATTTTCGATATTTTTGGCAATCTAGGCGTGTGGGGTATCATTTTCCACTAAATTTTGGACCCTGAATCGATTGGAATGGATCCGGGATCGGCCACGCCCATTGTTTCCCCCATTTTCATCATGTTGGAGAAATGAATCCCCATGCGCCTGGTCTGTAGTTAGAATCAGTCTCCATGGTTCGAGAAATGTGTGTATGAATTTGCAGCGTTGCTAGTATGTATCTACTTATGCATTGCAGTACTCGAAAATATAATCTTTGTATCTTCTTATGAACAAAAGAAAAGTAGAAGCAACTCATCCCCTCAGCACAAGCTATGCTTGAAGGGGCGATTGGCATTATAACTCTCTGTTAATGATCTATTGTCCACAAAATAACAAAATAAATGCATATATTTAAAAATAATTTATTAGAAATCCACCCAATAAATTCTCTAGAAAATCAACGTTACCTGATTATTTTTTGTTGTTTGGCGATAATGTTCTCTCGATGAGTGAGAAGAGCGCTGATGTCTCGTTGTTTTCTGCACAATCGGGACTCAAACAGTAAAAGTTGCATCGACAGTTTCCTCAATTGTTCATTTCTTTCTACGTTGACTCGCGCCATATGATCTTCCTGGAAAAAAATTGAATTTATTCATTGAAAAATGAATAAATCGCACCAATTTGGCGCATATCTCCTCGTTCTTTTCTCTCCTACGTCGTCAGAAAAAGCCAAGGGGGTTAACGGGGGGGTTTGACAATACTGAAATTTTCCCTTGTCACAACTATAGAAAGAAGTTCATTCTGGTGGAAGGGGTGGGAGAGGGGGTAAATTGGCAGCATCCTCCAGGACTCTAGTTGTCCTGCTAAGCAGCAACGGATCTTGACGGTCGAATTCATTCAAACACCCCCAAAACGCTGCAAATTCTTACACACGGGTTGGTTATTCCTCGAACCAAGCGCATGGAGACTAATTTAACACTAAATTTTGGACGCTGAACTCAATGAGACGGGTCCTGGAACGGTTGGCACCATCCAGAATAAGTCATGGATCAAAATGGGTATCTACCTACCCATTGTGAATAAATGTTTTCGGGATTTCTAGTACCTAGGCGTGTGGGGTATCCTTTTCCACTAATTTTTGGACGCTGAATTGATTATAAAGTCTCCATGCTCCTGATCCGAGGAATAACCAAACCCGTGTAAGAATTTGCAGATTTTTTTCCATTGCCTACATCAATGAAATAGGAAACAGTGAATACCACAAAAATTAGTCTCATTTGCCGATGACTTTGTTCTGTAGGTACTTCGAATACCTGAACCGAGACACTTGTATGAATGGTTTCAAACCGTTAGTGATGGGTTTGTAGAGAATAAGTTAACATTAAGCATACCTAAAACCTGTCAAAAAGGGTGTTTATCCACCCATTTTGAATATAATATGTTTTTGAGATTTCTGGTACCTAGGCGTGTGGAGTATCATTTTCCACTAAATTTTGAACCCTGATTTGATTACAATGGGTCCAGGACCCACCACACCAACTGTTTTCCCTATTTTCCCCATGTTGAAGAAATGAGTCTCCACGTGGCTGGTACGAGTAAGAACCAACGCCTGTGAAAGAATTTGCAGCATTTATATTAATATATTGTTGCGAGCTCGCACCTGCGCCGGTCAAATGGGCTGCTGGCGTCGCAAGGTCAACGACCTGTAGAGGATTAAGGGTCTCGAACATTCGGGAACCTCCCCGGTCGCTCCAGACATCACATCGAGGTCCCGGAACCAGGGAACGTTCTGGAAGGTACTCGACCGAGAGGCAGCAGGTATAAAACGGGCCGAGAAACGCCGCGCAGTTCAGTTCAATTCAGAGTCCAAATATAGACGCCTCGTGTTATAAATAGTGCCGTGCCGCGTTATAAATAGTGTGATAACTGCATTACAACCTGTATTGTGATTGTGTCATTGTGTAAGTGCGCGAATGTGAACAGTGTATTCTAGTGAACAATTGTTAATAAATTATTTACTAAGAACATAAATCGTTACAATATTTATTTCAATTTCGTAATCCTCCATCGTTGAGGAATGCCGTGTTGAAATGAGGACCCAATGAGAACTCATATTCTTTGTACTGTCAAATAGTTTCAATTTGACTCACTTGAGCTTTAACTCTTCGCCTCCAAGAAAGAAGCTGATGACTCTGAATTCTGTGCCTCTCTCTGAGCTCGCGAATGACTTTTCTCGCTTCCTCCAGTGTTTCCACACCTTCGTTGCCAATATCGTCTCCATCACTCGTCCGACTGCAACAAAAGAGAAAAACAACATTTTATTATTACTTCCCAAGCAAGGGTTACATTTTTGTGACATGGAATAGGGATGGGACATCGAAACAAAAACCTGTATGTTTACATCGATGCTGACATCAGTCGCTCAACATCGATGGCGTTAATCGATTGTTGATTCGATCATGTTTTTGTTGGTTGTTCCTAGAAAAATCCACCTATGTTTTCATGCAAAAAGTCAATCTCTCCAGTTCGACCCAAAATAGATTTTCTGGACGATTCAAGGTGTCTACATCAAAAAAGTTTAATGTCCGTGCGCCATCCAGACCGATTTTGGTAATAGAAAAATTTCTAAAAATCTGAAATTTTGGTCAGGGACCCGTTCATGGCTCTAGTTGGTCGTCGAAACTTTTCAGCCCGTTCGGACCAAATTTGGGCGGGGTAGGGGTAAAAATGTTTACTTCGAATAAGAGTTTTCGAGATTTCTGGTACCTAGGCATGTGGGGTACCATTTTCCACTAAATTTTGGACCCTGAATACAATGAAATGGGTCCCAAAACGATTGTCACCCTTTGGATGAGGTAATGGGCCAAAATGGGTGGCCATCTACCCATTTGAATGTTTTCCTGATTTCAGGTACCTAGGCGTGTGGGGTATCATTTTCAACTAAATTTTGGACCCTTAATCCAATGAAATGGGTTCCAGAACGATTGTTGCCCTCTAGATGAGGTTATGGGTCAAAATGGGTGACTATCTACCTATTTTGAATATGTGTTTTCGAGATTTCTGGTACCTAGGCGTGTGGGGTATCATTTTTCACTAAATTTTTTACGCTGAATCGATGGGAATGTCCGAAACCCGCCACACCCATCGTTTTCCCATTTTCCCCGTGTTGAAGAAATGAGTTACCATGCGCCTGGTCTTTGGAATAAACAATCCCTGTGAACGAATTTGCAGCGTTTTATAAAATGTCAGTGGTAGGCTTGGTTATGGTAATCATTCTGGAATGATCCAAAAGCCTTGGAAACCTGTTAGTTTTGGGTGGAGACAAATTGATTCGGATTAACTGTTAATTGTTGGTCCTCTTAATCATCTTGTAAACGTCTTGTTGGGGGAAACAGTTGCTGTTGGATCGAAATGAGGTAAGAATCAGTCTACCATTGAATATACGAAGGAAGGTCTGGAAATTACTTGTACCTGTCTTGCTCTTTTAAAATCCCCAGAAACTTCAAATTTGTGATGAAAAAACGCTTGGCACCTATGTTGTCGACGTCACTGATACTGGGAGCTGGGCTTGTCGTCGTCACTAACGGAGTTGTCAACGCGGTCGTCAACTATTTCCACGATAAGCATGGCCTTCCGCGAGACATTCACGACAAAATGCCAATGTTCGTCAGTTTCTCCACGCCAATGAGTTACGTCAAACAAGACAAATGATGGGCGTAAGGGGCACCATTTTAAATGGACGGAAATAAATTTGCTACGAGTTTCCTCGACAATCCAGATCCCATGTAGATTCAGCCCGTTTCAAGGGAAAAATACCGTAAAATTACTAATTTATCCAATTTATTGCTCATTGCGTCAGTGAGGGCAAGTGGTGGTTTTACCAGCAACTTATATGATACTACAATGGCGTTTAAATGTACACGTATGTAGTTTTCATTTTAAGAGGGATTAAAAATAGTGAATTTATCATCAACATACTGAGTAAACTGCAATATTGAAAAAATTAAAGAAGAAAGAATTCTTTCATACGGGTTGGTTATTCCTCGGACCAAACGCATGGTGCCTCAAGTCTTCGAATAAGGGAAAATTGGGGAAACAGCGGGTGTGGCGGGTCCCAGACCCAATCCAATCGATTCAGGGTCCAAAATTTTGTGGGAAATGATACCCCACACGCCTTGGTACCAGAAAAGACATTCGAAATGGGTGGATAGGCACCCATTTCGACCCATAACCTCAACTAGAGGGGGCAAATCGTTTTGGGACCCATTTCATTGGATTCAGCGTCTAAAATTTAGTGGAAAATGATACCCCACATGCCTTGGTACCAGAAATCTCGAGAATCCATTTTTTGAAATACACATTTTGACCCCTACGCCGTACGTCCATGCCGACTTTGGTGGTAGGCAATTTGAAATTTGGGTCAGGAGTTCGTACTTGGCTCTAGTTAGTCCTTAAAACATTCCAGCCCAATCGGACCAAATTTGGGTGGGGTGGGGGTCAAAATGTATATTTTGAAAATTTTATTTTCGAGATTTTTGGCGTTCTAGGCGTGTGGGGTATCATTATCCTCTAAATTTTGGATGCTGAAACCAATGAAATGGGCCCCAGAACTATTGGCGCCCACTGGAATAAGTTATGGGTCAAAATGAGTATCTATGAACCCATTTCGAAAATGGGTTTTTGGGATTTCTGGTACACTGGCGTGTGGGGTGTCGTTCTCCACTAATTTTTGGACGCTGAATCGATTGGAATGTGTCTTCATGCTCCTGGTCACCCCTGTGATGGAATTTGCAGGGTTTTTGAATCTAGACATCTTGAAACGTCCATTTAAAATATGTTGCGCCAGTAAATGATATGTGTATTGCGTTAGAGAGGTTGCGTCAGGTGACGATCGGTAATTGAGAAATGAGAAATGATCAACAATGGTGATATTAATCAGGTTAAGACTTGAGTGAAGTTCTGGATGCTGGTACCCTTGAGTGAGCGGTCGGACAACATGGACAACCTACCTATGGCTTCATAACTCAATGATGGGTGGTCCTCAAAGGCAGTGGCTATCCTCTGTTTACTGTTCTTACCACGAGAGTGGCCATACACACATCCTCAGCGCGAGGCCTTTGAAGGACCTATTCAACCCCCTTGGGCCTCACCTTCCAGTGTATCAAATGTGTATCCAGCGTCCGTCGGCTTGTAACAGAAGCTAAAACGCTACCTAACTTGGCCGTTAAACCTACCATGTTCCTTGTTTGCTTTCCCCAATTCAAAAGGAACCTTTCTGAGGGTTATGATAAATTGAAGGCGTCTGCAGGATCGTACAATTCGTCACTTTACGCGGGCGGTGGGCACATTCAAGATGCATGTACTTCCTCGCGAATTTCCTCCATTTCCTTCACTCCAACCCTCGGCTCATGGGCCATTCCAACCCTTCGCAGCCTTCCGATCCTCCCCTTGGTTGGCTTCTGCTTGAATAATTTAGGGTACTGCTTGAGAGAGAACCCAGCAAGAAGTTGGATCTTACCAGTATGATTCAAACAATCCTCACCTCAGAGGACGGCTCGAAATTTTTTTTTGGACGTTACAAGGTGTCTAGATCAAAAACGCTGCAAATTCTTACACAGGGGTTGGTTATTCCTTGGACCAGGCGCATGGAGACTCATTCCTTCAACATGGGGGAAATGGGGAAAAAAGTGGGTGCGGCGGGTCCCAAACCCATTCCAATCGATTCAGAATCCAAAATTTAGTGGAAAATGATACCCCACACGCCCAGGTTCCAGAAATCTCATAAACACATATTCAAAATGTGTTATTTCCAGGTAGGGAAATATTAATAGAAACCAAATCGAAATAGAAAGGAAAGAGTTACTTTAATCGGATATAAAGCGATGGTATAACTAAATTAAATTAAAATGTACGACCTGGCCAGGTATCAAATGTCGACTTCGGAGAAAGACGAAGGCTAAGCGGCAACAAGGAACGCCGACGAGATCCGAGTGGAGTCGCGAGGTATCGGTCTCCGCGGACTCTGTTGGGCTGAGTACGTTCCCGACTTATTTCCCTTCGTGGCGAGGGATAAATTGATAGGCGACGACGTCCCGGATTATTTCCCTTCGTGACGGGGAAGTAATATGTAGCGTTCCGATCACCTTCGGGATAGCGAGGAATGAGGGCGTCGGATGGTATGGTTTGTCGTGAGGGAGATACTGCGACTCACACTCGACGACGGCTCATAACAAAAACTTGGGCCTATAGTAGCGGTAGCAAGGACCAGTCTGTGAGCCTCGAGCTCATGGATGATACTGACGAGACAAGTGCAGTGGTCAACGGGGTGGACCGTAGAACTGATGGAATGTTTGAGCCTGCTGGTTAAATGACAATGGAGAGGCGCGGCGTGAGGGGTGTCAACAAACACGGAGCAAGACGCTGGTAGATCCCATTTTCATAGAAGGACAGATAATAGATAATTTTTTGTTATTACTTCTTTTGGGCTTGGCCAAAACATGCCGCCCACCAAATTTGAGTCAAATTTAAGGATTGCTTGGATAGGAAGGATAGGATAGGGGGCGCAGGGGAACAAGATTACCCACAGAACGTTTGAATAGCTTGCCTGATGGAGTTTTGATGGTAACAACGCGCACAACATCATCTTTACCTGGATGAAGTTCGACTATACGGGCTAGTGGCCAATGAGTAGAAGCGGATGTATCTCTGAGGAGGACCAGGTCGCCAACGTTTAGATTAATCGAATCCTTGAACCACTGTGGCCGGCGTTGCAGAGTTGAGAGATAGTTGGACTTCCAGCTGGCCCAGAATTGTTGCGTCAATTGTCCCAGCAGTTGCCATCTTGTAAGTAGATGTTCTCTGGTGTCTAGGTATGAGGGCTCAGGACTGGCTAACAGGGATCCGCCCACCAAGAAATGGGCAGGGCTAAGGTAACTCATCTCATCTGGGCTGGTAGGAAGAGGGCATAGTGGTCTTGAGTTAAGGATTGCCTCAATTTTGGTGAAGAGAGTTGTGAGTTCTTCATAGGTTAGGGGTTGATGAGCACCAATGCGACGAAGATGACCCTTTACTGATTTGACACCTGCTTCCCATATCCCTCCCATATGAGGAGTTTGCGGTGGATTAAAATGCCAGGTGATTCTTTGTTTGAGCGCATAATGTTTGATGTTGTCCTGGGTACTGCTGTTCTGAAACCAGATATAAAGTTCCCTAAGATAGTTAGAGGCACCCAAAAAGTTGGTTCCATTGTCCGAGTAGACGTCAGATGGAAGGCCACGCCTGGAGACAAAGCGGTCAAAAGAGGCCAGAAATGCTTCAGTTGTGAGGTTGGTAACAGGCTCCAGATGAAGTGCCTTGGTGGCCATGCAAACATAGAGGGCCAAATATGCTTTGCCAACTGCTGCCTTGCGACGAGAGGACTCCTTGAGTTGAAAGGGTCCAGCAAAATCGACGCCAACATGGAGGAAAGCCCTGGTGCCTTGAACACGACATGTTGGGAGATTTCCCATCACAGGGTTCAGAGGGTTGGCTCGAGACCGATAGCAGCGCATACAACGAAAGCCTCGAGATCGAATGATTCGCCGGAGGGACGGAATCCAATAACGGGTTTGGATGACGGCTTGAAGAGTGCTTGCGCTTGGATGAAGATATATTCTGTGATAATGGTCGACCAAAAGGGCTGTGAAATGAGAATCGGGAGGCAGCAATATTGGGTGTTTTTGTGTATCAGGTACGGCAGCATTCTCAAGGCGACCACCCACTCTCACAATGCCCTCCGAGTCTATAAAGGGACGCAAGTTTTCAAAACCCTTTACCAATAAGTTCTGCGTGGAGTTCTGGAACAAGTGATGGGATTGAATCGCTCGTACGCAGATTTTCAGTCCAAGTTCGAGTTCAGCCAGATTGAGAGGTCCAGTGCGTAATCTACAGCAACAGCAGCTTACATGCCTCAGATTGTGAAGCCACCGTTGAAGCCACGCAGACGATTGGATCAGCGGCCCATACATAGAGAAACGTTGTATCCAGGCACACAGAGGGTTTTGACGATGTGTGGTCATCAAGATGGGCTTATCAGGTTTTATCTCGGGTAAGGTTATGCCAGGAGCAACGACTGATGACTTGGGCCACATTAGCTCGGATGCGGAGAGCCATGATGGACCGTTCCACCACTGAGAATTGCTGATGATTTCTGTGGGAAGGAGTCCTCGTGAGCCAAAATCCGCTGGGTTGTCTTCAGAGCTTACATGGCGCCAATGTTGCGCAGGGATAATGTTGAGAATTTTCTGAATCCTGTTAGCAACAAATATATGCAGTTTATAGGGCGGGATGTGAAGCCAATTCAGCACAATTGACGAGTCTGTGAAGCACACAAGGTCCATCTGTGTACCGTGCAGTGAACAACGAAACCGCTCGATGGAAGCCAATAGTTCTGCTAGTAGAAGGGCGCCGCATAGTTCTAGGCGGGGAACTGTCATAGTTTTAAGAGGGGCAAGCCGTGACTTGGCTGTTAGTAGAAAAACTTTGGCATCATCTTTGTCGTTTCGAATTATGCGTAGATATAGAGCTGCAGCATAACCCTTCTCAGAAGCATCTGAAAACCCAATGATTTGAACAGCCGATTCATTGGAGTCATGAATGAATCGAGGAATTCGTACCTGTGCCAATTGGGGTAACTCCTTGAGGATAAGATTCCATTGTTTCTGAAGCGGTTCTGTAATTTCTTGGTCCCAGTCCAGCCCGAGTTTCCAAATTTCCTGGATGAACGTTTTCATGAGAAAAACAACAGGACTCAAGAAGCCTAAGGGGTCATAGAGGCGAGCAATGGTTGACAATATTCCGCGTTTGGTACTGGATGGTGCGATGGAGTTTATGACAAACAGAAATTCGTCAGTGTGATAGTCCCAATGAAGACCCAGGAGCTTGATCCAGCTGCTGTCATCGTCGAGAGAAATGGGTTGAGAATCCGCCTCTGAGGTAGTGCACAGCTGAGGTATGAGCTCTGGAACGTTGCTTGCCCATTTACTGAGACTAAAACCTGCTTTACTCAGCAGGGCGATAATTTGATCTCGAAGATCAATAGATCCGGCCACAGTGGCAGCTCCACTCAGGATGTCATCGATGTAACTGTCCTCAGTCAACACCTTGGCAGCAGCGGGAAACTCAGGACCATGATCGTCAACAAGTTGCTTGATGACTCGAAGAGCCAAAAATGGTGATGACGTAAGGCCGTAGGTCACTGTGGACAGTTCATAGCGAATCCAGTTGTTGGAAGTTGAATCCATCCATATGATTTGTTGGTACGGACGGTCCCTTTTATCAACGAGTATCATGCGATACATCTTAACGATGTCTGTGGTGAACGCGTATTGATGTCGTCGAAAGCAAAGAATGATGAGGCGGCTGTCATTCTGGAGCTTAGCACCAACGTGGAGGAACTGATTGAGTGAACCGTTTGTGGTATGAGCGCTCCCATCAAAGACAACGCGAATTTTCGGAGCACCTGTTGTCTGTTTTACCACACAGTGGTGGGGTACCACAAACTTAGGAGGGTCATTCGTTGGCTGCATATGTCCCAGTTGGTGGTATTCAGTCATGAAGTTAGTGTAGAGCTCATGTAACGGCGGATTGGCATCAAGCTTCCTTTTGAGGCTCCGAAGCCTTTTCAGCGAATTAGAAAGTGCGTCTGGGAACTCAGGAGGAGTCTCTTGGAATGGCAGTCGCACCACGTATTGACCAGTTGGTAGTCGATAGTGAGTCCGTTGGAAGTGCTCCTCACACTCCTGATCGCTGGGGCTCATGGAAGGGTCAACCGATTTAATTTCTTCAACCTCCCAAAATTTCTTCAGGTCAAAATTGATGCTGCTAATGGTTCTCTTCTGCTGGACAGTGAAGAGAGTGGTGACAGCTGACGAGTCTTCTTCCTGCTGCCTGATGATCTCACCCATAACAACATGGCCTAAGGTGGTTTTGTAGAGTCGAGCAAGGGAACCATTGAGAGGGATTGATTCATGTTGCCATATTTGTGGGAAAAGATCAGCTCCCAGCAGAAAATCAATTTGGCCTGGTTTCCCAAACTGTGGATCTGCCAAGTCATAGTTCAAACAGTGTTGAACGAAGGAAACAGGCACTGGAGAGGTAGGCAACTGGGAGGTGATGTTGGATACAACCATGGCTTCAACTTGATACTGGAGGTTAGTAGAATTGCATGGTCGTAGGATGCAAGAAGTGGTGCCTTTGACGCCGTCCAAAGGGGATTGACCAATACCCGCAATTTTCTTGTCTGTGCGTTGCACGTTGAGTCCAAGGCGATGGACACATTTCTTGGTAAGGCAGGAAGTCTGGCTCCCCGAATCAATAACTAGTCGGACTGGTTGATAATGCCCACGAGCGTCGCGGAATTCGGCAACAGCAGTGGCTAACAGGACCTGAGTGTCAGGAGGATGACCGGCCCGTACGCAGCTTGCCACAAAGTTGGGCTGATTGGATGGCGAGTGGTGGCGCTTCTTGAGGTGAGAGTCATCATGAGGGTGGAGGGACGAGTGGTGTCTCTCGGAGCAGAAGCGACAATGCCATTTGGATTTACAGTTTTGCGTGGTGTGGACACTCGAGAGGCAGTTTGTACAGCCCCCATAACCCTGAAGCCAGTTGCGACGCTGGGCGACAGATGCCTGATCATATTTGCTGCAATTCAGAAGATGGTGGGTTTCATTCTTGCAAACAAAACACGGGCTATTTTGGTTGAGGGGAGTGGACTTGAATTTTGATGATCCTTTTGCTTCCTCGGTCATATTGGCGATCAGTGCGGTATTTGGAGTGTGGATCCTTGGCGCTTTCACAAATTTGCCAGGCTTGGGCACTGTATGAGAAGATGGAGCTCCATGGCTGGCAAGTTGTAATACCAAACACCTCTCACGTACAAATTTTAGGAGTGAGTCATATTTAGGGTATGTGGCACTGTTGGACATTTCAAATAAGTCTCGAGTTGCTGGGTCAAGACTTCGAACCATGAGTTGAAACAAAAGAAAGTCTGCCTCATCCGGAACATGGAGGTTTTTGAACCCAGCGACGGCATCACCCACAGCTGACACAAAGTGCTGTAGAGAGTCATGAGATACGCTACCCGAGGGACGTTTGTAATTCAAAATTTGATCCAGGTAAGTAATGGCAAGAAGGCGGGGCTTGTCATAAACTTCGTTGATGGCATCCCAAGCGAGAGAGTAGTTAACAGCAGATATCTGAATATGACTAATTACACTCAGGGCTCTGCCGGTGAGCGAGGTTCGCAGATAGTGAAACTTGTCAGTGTCGCTGATCCCATCATCATTGTGGACCAGTGAAAGAAACATGTCCCTAAATTTGACCCAATCAAGCATATGACCCTCGAATTTAGGAAGCTGAATTTTAGGGAGACTTTTCGAAGCAGGCCTATTTGATTGATTAAGATCCGGTCGAGACATACCTCGTGATGCCTCCAGGCGAGCAGCTTCTTCATCAGCACGAGTTTTCTCCATGGCAGCCTCTTTCCGCATCGCCAATTGTTCCGCAAGAGCCAGTGCTCCATGGTAGTAGGACTCAATAGAAGTTCTCATTTCCTTATCCTTGTCTCCGGGTAATATTTCACCCTGTTTAGCAGGGAAATCACAAAGGTCATCCCAATTGCATTCATATTTGGGATAGGCTGCTTCCATAATTTTAAGCACGGCCTTGAATTTAGCGATTGTATAATCGGAGGCGTCCGGGGCGAGAGCCTTTTTTCCGTGCTCAAAGGCATTTTGCGCTCGCTGACCGAACTCAGTAATTTTTCGCTTCAATGAAGCTATTTGCAAATCGCGGTCTTCAGCCATGGCTAATTAGGACGGACGGGACGTGGGACAAGTTTAAGGAGAAAAGGAATGAACGGAGGAGAGAAGTCAACTACCTAGACTCAAGAGAAATCAAAACAAAACAAACAAAAAGAAAGAAAAACAACGTGCAAATTAATAGGTTGGTATAATAACAGCTAATGATAAATTAAACAGAGAAATTAATGGAAAAGAAAAGAAAACTAAACCACGTTCTGCTACCAGATGTTATTTCCAGGTAGGGAAATATTAATAGAAACCAAATCGAAATAGAAAGGAAAGAGTTACTTTAATCGGATATAAAGCGATGGTATAACTAAATTAAATTAAAATGTACGACCTGGCCAGGTATCAAATGTCGACTTCGGAGAAAGACGAAGGCTAAGCGGCAACAAGGAACGCCGACGAGATCCGAGTGGAGTCGCGAGGTATCGGTCTCCGCGGACTCTGTTGGGCTGAGTACGTTCCCGACTTATTTCCCTTCGTGGCGAGGGATAAATTGATAGGCGACGACGTCCCGGATTATTTCCCTTCGTGACGGGGAAGTAATATGTAGCGTTCCGATCACCTTCGGGATAGCGAGGAATGAGGGCGTCGGATGGTATGGTTTGTCGTGAGGGAGATACTGCGACTCACACTCGACGACGGCTCATAACAAAAACTTGGGCCTATAGTAGCGGTAGCAAGGACCAGTCTGTGAGCCTCGAGCTCATGGATGATACTGACGAGACAAGTGCAGTGGTCAACGGGGTGGACCGTAGAACTGATGGAATGTTTGAGCCTGCTGGTTAAATGACAATGGAGAGGCGCGGCGTGAGGGGTGTCAACAAACACGGAGCAAGACGCTGGTAGATCCCATTTTCATAGAAGGACAGATAATAGATAATTTTTTGTTATTACTTCTTTTGGGCTTGGCCAAAACAAAATGAGTAATATATACCCTACTGACCCATAACTTCTTCCAGTTGGTGCCAAACGTCCTGAGACCCACTTCATTGGATTCAGCTTCCAAGATTTAGTGGAAAATGATACCCCACACGCCTAGGTTCCAGAAATCTCAAAAACACATATTCAAAATGGGTAATATATACTCAATTTGACCCATAACTTTTTCCAGTGGGTGCCGATCGTTCTGGGACCCATTTCATTTGATTCAGCGTCCAAAATTTAGTGGAAAATGATACCCCACTCGCCTAAATCACCCAAAATCTCGAAAATCCATTTTTCAAAAAACACATTTTGACCCCTACCCCGCCCAAATTTGGTCCGATCGGGCTGAAAAGCTTGGAGGACCGTCCTAGGCCGGGAACAGACCCCTGACCCAAATTTCAGATTTTTAGAAAATTTTCTACTACCAAAAACGGCGTGGACGGCGTACGGCGGACGGACATTGACCTTTTGGTTGGTTATTCCTTGAATAATCAACCTATGTTTTCATGATAATGGTCAACATCTCCGATTCGGCTCAAAATTTTTTTCTGGACGTTTCATGATGTCCTGATCAAAAAAGGTCAATGTCCGTCCGCCGTCCGCCGTACGCCGTACGCCGTACGCCGTCCGCCGTCCGCCGTACGCCGTCCATTGTCCACGCCGTTTTTGGTAGTAGAAAATGTTCTAAAAATCTGAAATTTGGGTCAGGGGTCTGTTCCCAGCCGAGATGGGTCCTCGAAACTTTTCAGCCCGATCGGACCAAATTTGGAGGGGGTAGGGGTCAAAATGTGTTTTTTGAAAAATGGATTTTCGAGATTTTGGGTGATTTAGGCGAGTGGGGTGTCATTTTCCACTAAATTTCGGACGCTGAATCCAATAAAATGGGTCCCAGAACAATTGGCACCCACTGGAAGAAGTAATGGGTCAAATTGGGAATTTATTACCCATGTGGGTGACTTCAGCCGAATAGACAAACAAAACACATCGTCATATCCTGTTGTTTATAACCAGCTGTTAAACTTAGCAACCAATTTTGAGCAGTTGCCTACAATTCTTTTTACTGTCCGAGCTTTTTATTCGTACCATTCAATTCAATTTAATACAATTATTATAGCCTTCTAAATTACCTACGTTTTCTCAATATTATATTAGTAAATTAGTGTCGTAGTGCCCCATAGATACACCCATCTTGAATATGTGTTTTCGGGATTTCTGCTACCTAGGCGTGTGGGGTATCATTTTCCACTAAATTTTGGACGCTGAATCGATTGGAATGGGTCTGAGACCCGCCACACCTACTGTTTCCCCCATTCGAGGAATAACCAACCCCTGTGTAAGAATTTGCAGCGTTTTGTGATCTAGACATCATGAAACGTCCAGAAAAAAATTTTGAGCCGAATCGGAGAGGTTGACCATTTGCATGAAAACATAGGTTGATTATTCAAGGAATAACCAACCAATAAGTCAAATGTCCGTCTGCCGTACGCCGTACGCGCCGTTTTGGTTGGTTATTCCTTGAATAATCAACCTATGTTTTCATGCAAATGGTCAACCTCTCCGATTCGGCTCAAAATTTTTTCCTGGACGTTTCATGATGTCCTGATCAAAAAAGGTCGATGTCCGTCCGCCGTACGCCGTACGCCGTCCGCCGTCCACGCTGTTTTTGGTAGTAGAAAATTTTCTAAAAATCTGAAATTTGGGTCAGGGGTCTGTTCCCGGCCTAGGACGGTCCTCCAAGCTTTTCAGCCCGATCGGACCAAATTTGGGCGGGGTAGGGGTCAAAATGTGTTTTTTGAGAAATGGATTTTCATGATTTTGGGCGATCTAGGCGAGTAGGGTATCACTTTCCACTAAATTTTGGACGCTGAATCCAATGAAATGGGTCCCAGAACGATTGGCACCCCATGGTTGAGGTTATGGGTCAAAATGGGTGCCTATTTACCCATTTCGAATGTCTGTTTTCGTGTTCTCTGGTACCTAGGCGTGTGGAGTATCATTTTCCACTAAATTTTGGACCCTGAATCGATTGGAATGGGTCCGGGACCCGCCACCTGCGTCTGGCCCGAGGAACAACCACCAGCGTTCAAGGATTTGCAGTGTTTTTATTGGGCAGAATCGTAGGTATGTCTAGACAAATCTACCGGCGGAAATCAAATCGTGCGCAAATTGTTCATCCAGTTTTCTTTATAAATGCCCGCCGCTACCGCATATATTGGACTCATCGCACGGCTGACTACGAACAACGAACTAAAAGAGCGTGTTATTATCCTAGTAACGAACAAAGCTTCACAAAGAAAGAAAAGTCGATAAACGGATCACTGGAAAGTGTCACGGTCTGATTCTAGCCGTCATAAGTGATTCAACCTTTTCCTCTTAAAACTAACGTGCCTCGATGGGAAAATTAATACTCTACACTGCCTGGCTTGAGACATTTTCACTTCAAATTATTGAAGGCTTCAGAGGGTGTTATTCCATTCATGCCATTGAAATGAAGATATTCACTCTAGGCGCACACTCAGGCTTCTAAAAGTGACCAAATACATCAGTTACTTCATTAGAAGAGAAAAAACGCTGCAAATTCTTACACAGGGGTTGGTTATTCCTCGGACCAGGCGCATGGAGACTCATTTCTTCAACATGGGGAAAATGGGGAAACAGTGGGTGCGGAGGGTCCCAGACCCATTCCAATCGATTCAGGATCCAAAATTTAGTAGAAAATGATACCCCACACGCCCAGGTACCGAAAATCTCGAAAACGCATATTCAAAATGAGTAATATATACCCAATTTGACACATAACTTCTTCCAGTGGGTGCCAATCGTTCAGGGACCCATTTCATTTGATTCAGCGTCCAAAATTTAGTGGAAAATGATACCCCACTCGCCTAGATCGCCCAAAATCTCGAAAATCCATTTTTCAAAAAACACATTTTGACCCCTACCCCGCCCAAATTTGGTCCGATCGGGCTGAAAAGCTTGGAGGACCGTCCTAGGCCGGGAACAGACCACTGACCCAAATTTCAGATTTTAGAAAATTGTCTACTACATAGGTTGGTTATTCCTTGAATAATCGTGAAATATGCGATTTTTTGTCACTAATCTTTCGCTTTATGCATATCAAGCTGATGTTTTTATTTTTATTTTATTTATTTATTGAACATATACGGGCTCTTGCCCAATTTATAATGTATTAATAATCGCAAAAAAAAAAAAAGAACGAGAGAATGAAAGAAAAAGAGACTTAGTTAAACACAATACACACAAGAGAACGAAAGAAAAAGAGAACTAAATTAAATATAATACGCAATCTTACAAAAGAAACACAAAACTGGGTAAAAACATGAAAACACCGAACATTGTCCCTAAACACGGATACGAGGAAAATTAAAGAGAAATACTTAACGCAAAAATTTTATAATCACTGATTTTAAAGTCCTCATGGGATCATTTACAATATCGTAGGGTGTCCCCGAAAATACTGAGTCCAACAACCTTTGTGAGCGCAGAAGGGGGTTATTGTGCAGGTAATTTGTTGTGGTGGCAGGGGCATAAAAAAAATTAGAAGAGCGCGTTCGGTACTGTGGGGCGTGAAATTCAATCAGCCGCAATAGCGAGGGGCAATCAATGTCCGACTTCAGCAGCTTGACTAGAAGCAGGCAGTCCGACATCCGACGACGAAGAACGAGGGGAGTAAGGCGACAAAGGTCCAGTGTCGCAGACGGATCGAATTCGTCCCAGCTCACCCCCCGCCCAAAGGCGACAAAGCGGAGAAATTTGCGCTGAATCCTCTCAATACGATCGGAGGCATTGGTGTAAATCGGAGACCACACCATGGAACCGTACTCCAGCGTCGAGCGGACCAATGCACCGAAAAGCGCCACCAGAGCATCGACATCAGTAAAACCCCTCGCATGACGTCTCATAAAGCCCAAATTCTTCATTGCCCTTGAACAGATGTCGTCGATGTGGGAAGAAAAGGTCATGCGAGAGTCAAAGATGACCCCGAGATCCCTGAAGGAGTCCACTCTGGAGACCGTCTCACCGTTCAGCATGTAGTTGTAGAGCATGGGAGTTTTTGATCTTGAAAAAGACATTACAGCACACTTCCCGATGTTCAGGCGCAATTCATTATCGACGCACCAACCATGCAAAGCGTCCAGCGCCGCCTGCAGAGCCTGCGCGTCGGCAAGTGTACGAACTCGGAGAAACAGTTTTAAATCGTCGGCAAAAAGCGAGAAGCGAACGTTGCCCAACCGAACCCCCGACACATCGTCGACAAAAATCAAGAAGCACATTGGTCCCACATGAGAGCCCTGAGGAACCCCCGATGGATTGGGAAACGGACTGGACTGCGCTGTTTTGATTCTGACGACCTGACGACGATTAGTTAAGTAGCTCCTGAACCACTCAAGCACAGAACCAAAGAAACCGAAGGCTTTCAACTTACTGATGAGCAGGGAATGGGGAACCTTGTCGAAGCACTTAGAAAAATCCGTATATACACAATCCACCTGCTCACCAGCCTCAAAAGCATCGAAAATGAACTGCTGCAGTGACAGAAGATTTGTAATCGTCGACCTACCCGGTAGGAAACCATGCTGGTGCTCCGATAAATGTCGAACTATTAGCGGCATAAGCTTTGATACGACGATCTTCTCCAAGATTTTAGGAATGGTAGATAGTGAGCAGATGGGCCGGTAATTTTCAACCCGAGATTTATCCCCTTTCTTCGGTATGGGCGTGACAAAGGACACCTTCCATCTATCCGGGACAATTCCCAGAGAGAGGGACCTGTTGAAGAGTAGGGAAAGAGGACGACACAGGCCATCAGCACATCGACGCAGTAAAATTGGAGGAACTCCATCGGGTCCCATACCCTTACAGACATCGATTGAAAGCAGCGCAGCCCTTACAACGCTGATAGTGACTGAGATAGAACCAATAGAGAAGGATGAGTAGGAATTCTCGTCGGTAAGGAGTCTGTCCGAAGGCGGATCGTAGACCGAAGAGAAGTGCTCCGCAAAAAGGCTGGTTATCCCGCACTGATCATTGGCAACGCGATCGCCGAGATGCATAACCTCAGGCAAAGAGGAAGAGTCCCCGCGCAAATAATTGAAGTGATTCCAGAAGGCCTTCGGATTTGACTTCAGCGACTGTTGGACATCATTTAAGTAGGCGCGGTAGAGTGCTCGAGATCCAGATTTGCATTTCTTACGAAGTTCAGCGAAAATCATGTAGTCACTCTGAAGACCAGTTGACTTGTATCGGGCGTGTGCGAAATTCTTGGTTCTAATCAATTTTATGAGACTGCCATCCAACCACTTGGGGAAGGATGCACTAACTTCTCTCGTTTTAGGAACAAATTCACATATGGAACCAGTCAAGACATCATAGAACTTGTCGACTGACTCCACAAAGGGTAATGCATCGCAAAAGCTCCAATCGACTCCGAGCAAATAACTGTCCATGGCCTTGTAATTGCCCTTGTTAAAATTGAAGATAAATTTATGTGATGGGTTTATAGAGGATGGAGAAATGTCACAGGTAAAGCAGCACTCAAAAGTTGGATGGGCAATGTCAAGGGGCACCATTGGATCAGTGCCGTGGAGAACAATATCAGGTATGTTAGATAGGCATAAATCTAGAATATTGCCGGACGGATTACTCAAAAAATTGTATTGCCTGAGATCAGATAGATGCATGGAATCAACCAGCACTCGAGCCTTTCTAGATAACTTGGAGGTATCAGCTACAAAACCGGTATCAGGATCCCACACAAGGCCCGGGAGATTGAAGTCACCGACCACGAACAGTTTATTGGCGGGGTATGTCAAGGATAAGCGCTCCACCTCCTCAAAAAACAGCGCAACGTGATCAGCTGACAAGTAATCAGGCAAATAGACACACCCCACAATGACCCCGTGATCGGGCAGCAGAACGAATAACTGCTCCAGACTATTCGATTGAAGCTGGCATTGCACTGAACGAACACGAGAAGACACACCGATGAGTACTCCACCCCCCGAAGATTTAGCTGAGTTATACCGTGACCTGTCAGTCCTGTACAGAGTATATAATGTAGACAATCCGAGTTCCGACGAAGCGACGTCAGCTGAGAGCCAAGTTTCAGTAAGCAGGAGCAAATCAGATGATAAAACAGAAGAGAGAGAACGGAAGGTATCCAATTTAGTATTTAACCCCCGTACGTTTTGGTAGAAGGCAGTGAGAGTTAATAGTTTTTTGAATGGCGAGGCGTGGAGGATCCCTGCCTAGATGGGCGGCTTGCCGCGGGTCCGACAGACTGGGTTACGATCCTTGGTACCCCCCTTTCATATCGAATCGTCAAATCCCTCTCACCGCGCTCCAAACGATCTTTCAGTTCAGTACGCAAATCCTGAAGCAACTTTCTTTCCATCGGTGTTCGATCCTGAGAAATGGACAGCGGGCCAGGCATTGAGCGATTCTCTACCAACACCTTCAGCGCAGACGAGGGGCTATCAAATGTGACCACCAGCGGTCGAGGTCTTGTGCCACCAAATTTACCAATCCTGGACACCTTCTGACAAATGACATCCATATCCAAAGTACAGCAAGACAACCTCAATTTCAGCGCGGCCAGATCCTCCTCCCGACGGATAGACACCGACGACGACGCCGACTCCTCAAGACCGTGAACGAGTAGATTATGGGAACGACGACGACGCTCATTTAGCTCGCTAAATGCCTCTTCCATGGCAATCTGACCGGGAAAGGGGGCCGGGGGTCCCGAGCCACCCATAAGGGACGATACCCCACTCTCGAGAGATTTTATACGTTCGTCAAAATTTTGGTTCTTAATGAGGTCGACATCTGTTCTCAATGAAGCAAGATCAGATGAAATGGCATCATAACGAGCCAGGCAAATATCAATAGAATTCTGGACATCGTCCAATCTACCAAATATCTCATCCTTGAAATCTCTCAGCTCGGCCCGAATAGTAGCTGAAATAAGGCTCCTCAATTCCCCCGCATCCACCTGGGATTGAGTGACAGAAGCAGGTGAAGCACATCTCGAAGTTCTACATCTCGAGCATTTCCAACCCAGTCTGGAAACCTTGGACATTTTCCGAAAGTTGATCTCTGTCAAACCCGCACAACCGAAGTGCAGCGCTGAGTTACAAACAGAGCACCGTAGGGCGTCCTCTCCAATAAGCTTTTCCTGACACTGCGAGCAGTCGTGAGTATCCATAGTTCGCTTCTGAGCTAACGAAGAGACGAGACTACAACTTCGAGTAAACAACAGATCGAAAACAATAACGCGAGAAGGAGAACGCCAGGCGGCAAAGTGGGAGCTTTGACCGGAGCGGGGTGCGAGATAAGATACCGGCCGGCGTGGGGATCCACCGTCCGACGCGAAAAAATGAGAAAAAAAGATTCGACTCGACGAGCGCAAAATACCCGGCACAATACCGCGAAACTCAGCAGAGCGATTCAGAAAATCAAACCCACCGCGTATACCGAAACTCAAGTGTGTACGCACAATATAAACGAGAGAAAAACAAAGCAAGAAACGGAGCGATGTGTATTAGACCGAGGTCACAGAACGTACTGAATGATGTTGCGAACAAATTGCACCATTTTCATTGTTCATACATCTTGAATAGTCTACTTTTCTATTCCTCCGACGCCGTTGAAGACACCTGCTTCGGGCGATGGGGGAAGAGATACATCAGAAATACTGGGTTGGAGGTCTCTCGAGGCGTTAAAAGCTCATCAATCAAGCAACTCACGTCATTTGCCGCGAGAACTTTATTTGTGGGTTCCATCGCTAGTAAGGACGTGCCAAGAGGACGAAGGGAAAAGGTGATGTTCCTTTATTGGACCCAAAAGGAATTTCCAGTTGAAGGAAAGTTGGTTGAGAGCCAAAAAGTTTGGGTTTAAATTGGATTTAACCGACCCCTTAGAATAATTTGACATCACGTGTTTTCCATTATAATGTTCCTGGAAAACACGAAGGAATAAATAATGGAACCAAGCCGTGATAAACGGACCGTTTAGGTGCACCTGGTGAACACAGGAAGGGGAAAGAACTGATCCCCTCCCAGAACATCAGACTCTCCTCCAGTTTCAACCGCTTTCCTTTTTGTGTCAGTCGTGTCGCAACACGAAACACGAGTTTCCCTGAGCGTAAGGGAACAAGTGCGGTTCATTTCTATTTCGGGGAAAATCGGGAAGTTCAAATCATCTGGAGAAAAGAGGAAATTGCGTGTCATCGACATCAAGGCAAGTAACGAAACGACTTCTCCACCTTTAATGTCATTTTAATTATGAGCCATAGAGTCGTGCTGCCAATCGGAGGCAGTGAAAATGTGAATTTATCTGCATAGAGTATTGTACTAGCAGACAATGAAAACGGGTTCATTGACTGCACTTGGAACTTGAATTGAACTTCATTAAATAGGAAAAAACGCTGCAAATTCATGTACAAGGGTTGTTTATTACTCGAACCAGGCGCATGGAGATTCATTTCATCAACATAGGAAAAATGAGGCAAACAGTGGGTGTGACGGTTCCCAGACCCATTCCAATCGATTCAGGGTCCAAAATTTAGTGGAAAATGATACCCCACACGCCTAGGTACCAGAAATCTCGAAAGCACATTCGAAATGGGTAGATGGTAACCCATTTTGACTCATAACCTCATCCAGAGGGCGCCAATCGTTTTGGGATTCACTTAGTTGGATTCGGCGTCCAAAATTTAGTGGAAAATGATACCCCACACGCCTAGGTACCAGTAATCTCGAAAACATATTCAAAACGCTGCAAATTCTTACACAGGGGTTGGTTATTCCTCGGACCAGGCGCATGGAGACACATTTCTTCAACATGGGGGAAATGGGGAAACAGTGGGTGCGGCGGGTCCCAGACCTATTCCAATCGATTCAGGATCCAGAATTTAGTAGAAAATGATACCCCACACGCCTAGGTTCCAGAAATCTCGAAAACACATTCGAAATGGGAAGATAGGCACCCATTCTCGAATCTCGAAAATCAATTTTTCAAAAAACACATTTTGACCCCTACTCTGCCCAAATTTGGTCGGATCGGGCTGAAAAGTTTCGAGGACCGTCCTAGGCCGGGAACAGACCCCTGACCCAAATTTCAGAATTTTAGAAAATTTTCTACCACCAAAAACGGCGCGGACGGCGGACAGTGTACGGCGTAAGGCCATTTTGGTTTTTGGTTGGTTATTCCTTGAATAATCAACCTATGTTTTCATGCAAATGGTCAACCTCTCCGATTCGGCTCAAATTTTTTTTCTGGACGTTTCATGATGTCTAGATCAAAAACATAGGTTGATTATTCAAGGAATAACCAACCAAAAGGTCAATGTCCGTCCGCCGTCCACGCCGTTTTTGGTAGTAGAAAATTTTCTAAAAATCTGAAATTTGGGTCAGGGGTTTGTTCCCGGCCTAGGACGGTCCTCCAAGCTTTTCAGCCCAATCGGACCAAATTTGGGCGGGGTAGGGGTCAAAATGTGTTTTTTGAAAAATGGATTTTCGAGATTTTGGGCGATCTAGGCGAGTGGGGTATCATTTTCCACTAAATTTTGGACGCTGAATCCAATGAAACAGGTCCCAGAACGATCGGCACCCACTGGAAGAAGTTATGGGTCAAATTGGGTATATATTACCCATTTTGAATATGTTTTTTTGAGATTTCTGGAACCTAGGGGTATGGGGTATCATTTTCCGCTAAATCATGGACGCTGAACCCAATGAAGTGGGTCCCAGAACGATTGGCACCCACTGGAAGAGGTTATGGGTAAAAATGGGTATCAATTGCCCATCTTGGATATGTGTTTTCGAGATTTCCGGTACCTGTGCGTGTGGGGTACCATTTTCCACTATATTTTGGATCCTGAATCGATTGGAATGAGTCTGGGACCCGCCGCACCCACCGTTTTTCCCATTTCCCCAAAGTTTTTAAAACAGTTTCCATGCGCCTGGTCCGAGGAATAACCAACCCCTGTGTAAGAATTTGCAGCGTTTTTGATTTAGACACCTTAAAATGCCCAGAAAAAATTTTTGAGCCGAATTGGAGAGGTTGACCCTTTTGCATGACAACAGGTTGATTATTCCAGGAATAATCAACCAACAAGGAAATTGTTGTTTTTGCGTTGACAACACTGGTTCGCCGTTTGTTGCTCGTATGCGCCGAGCGGTGCTTATCAATTTTAGCGAGCCGATTCAGTGCAGACACTTGTAGGGGAGAAAAATTGTACAAACGGGAAATTTTCCCCGCTTTTTGTTTCCTGTTCGCTTTTGTTTGTTGACTCCTACGTATTCATTTCATTACCGACAAGCTAAAGGTCTGGGTTTCATGTGAGCCATGAATCCGAGCTAACTTAGTATGATAAAGCTGAAGACAAATCCAAATTTTAACTTTGAAGCACATGCAATTTATTTATTTATATTAAATTGAAGTATGGACAAAAATGAAAATTAAAATTCTAGTTTTGTTCATCATCAAAATCTCTCTCACCACGCCCCATTTGTGACAAATCAGGCAATAAGCCAACCAAACTCATCAAACCTGATGAATCAACATATTATTCCCTAAATGAAACGTTGTTTGCAACCCAGTTGATGCACAAGTTTACCCTTTGGACAAGCAAAATTGTTTGCCTGTCTGGCACGCGCAGAACATGTACCTACTATCGGTAACTAAACTTCCGCAGTAGGCTCACAAAGGCAACAATCGTTGTACGAGTCTTTGTTTCGCAGTCTTCGAGAAACATCCGCGCTACGAAGGTCGGCAAGGTATTGACAAATGATAAAGTCGCTGATTCAAGTCAAATTATTTTCTATTTACACTTGTTTAGGTAGATCATTCCACAGCATTATCCGACTTCTACAATGTTCATCTAGTCATAAGGAACTAACCATACGAATGGAGCAGCAGCTGATGTGACAGAAACCAGTAAAGAGCATTCTACTTCTACCTTCTACGAAAGAACTACAAAAGATGAAGGCGCCGTCGCTGGGAATATTCGTCATCATTACGTCAATATTTTGTAGTGAGTGAATACCATAAATGTATCTATAACTGAGTTGGTTATGTTTATAACGTTCTGGATGGACTTGAACGTTGGACAATGAACCGCTTCATTTCAAGGAAACAAAACTGACCACCATAACTAATATTAGATTTGATTGGAAATTTGGATAGTTCTCTTCATTCAAACGAATAACGAGGGGGAAACATGGAAATGGTAATCAAACACCCCAAATCACTACAAAGTATGGGGAAATACGATGCAAATTCATACTCAGGGGTTTGTAATTCCTCGGACCAGGCGTATAGAGACTCATTTCTTCAACATGGGGGAAATAGGGGAAACTGTGGGGCCGGACCGGTTCCAAACGATTCAGGGTCCAAAATTTAGTGGAAAATGATACCCCACACGCCTAGTTACCAGAAATCTCGAAAACACATTCGAAATGGGTAGATAGGTACCCATTTTGACCCATTACCTCATCCGGAGGGTGCCAATCGTTCTGGGACCTTTTTCATTGGATTCAGCGTCCAAAATGTAGTGGAAAATGATACCCCACACGGCTAGGTACCAGAAATCTCGAAGACACATATGCAAAATGGATAGATAGATACCCATTTTAAGCCATATAACCTCTTACAGTGGGCGCCAGTCGATCTGGGACCCATTTCGTTGGATTAAGGGTCCTAAATTTAGTGGGAAATGATACCCCACACGCCTAGGTTGCCAAAAATCTCAAAAAACCTCTTTTCAAAATACACATTCTTCCCAACACCCCACCCAAATTTGGTCCGATCGAGCTGAATAGTTTCGAAGACCAACTAGAGCCAAAAACGGGTCCCTGACCAAAAGTTCAGGTTTTTAGAAATTTTTTGTACTAATAAAAACTACTTGTGACAGGATGGATGAGTCTTGCCTGGAGACAGGCAGGTGCAGCCGCTTTGTCCTGGTCCTGGGGGGTGTTCTTATTGGCAGAGTTCACGCATGCGCCCTTCATGTGATGATTGCAAGGGGTAGGGGCTGCTTAGTGCTGCCACTGTTGGTTTACGGAGGAAATCTTATGCTTTATGGCTTAAGTAGACAACCAAACTGCTAGTAGATTCCCAAGTACACACAACATGTTCCACGTAGGAAAGGACGGAGGATTGGTTTCAAAAATCCATGAGAGAGCCAATAATCATCTAAAAATCTACTGAGGTGAAAGGGAACCTATGATGGAGCTGCTATTTTATAAGAAAAACGGCAAATGCAGTGGTTATGAAAATGACATCGATATTTTGAATGATTGAAAACCACGTTAAGGTTACCACCAAATCCTTCCTCCATGAAAACAGTATTTTTTGTGTAAAAGAAAATTTCAACTCACTCTTTGGTTTTGTTCAAGATGATGCCGCAGCTCAAAAAATATCCGACGCCGAGTTTCAATCATTTTTCGACAGGCTGATCAACAACGACCTGAACAACGCAGCGAATTTCGTTCAAATCAACTTTCAACGTCAGCTCCACTTGATGAATGAAACCAAGGACGTGTCACCGGACCCGTGAGAAACCAGAAATTAATAATTGACTTACCAAGCTTGCAATAATATTCGTAATTATAGTATTGTTCAGTTAAATGTACGTACAACATCAAGTCGCCACCTCGTGTGTCAGTACTTGATTCGTGTTTATATAACGATTATTCAATTTTATCATCTTATGATGGTATTATAGTACATAAAACGAGTAACGGTGAATGAAATGAAGGAAGCCCGTTACTAAGGGGTAAACAAAAAAAGTATAAAATGCAGCAAATTCTTTCACAGGGGTAGGTTATTCCACGGACCAGGCGCATGGAGACTCATTTCTTCAACATGGGGAAATGGGGGAAACAGTGGGTGAGGCAGGTCCTGGACCCATTCCAATCGATTCAGGGTCCACAATTTAGTGGAAAATGATACCCCACACGCCTAGGTACCCGAAATCTCGAAACACATTCGAAATGGGTAGATAAAATACCCATTTTGACCCATGACCTCATCCAGAGGGCGCCAATCGTTCCCGGACCCATTCCATTCGATTCAGCGTCCAAAATTAAGTGGGAAATTTTACCCCACTCGCCTAGGTACTAGAAATCTCGAAAATCCATTTTTCAAAACACACATTTTGACCTCTACCCCGCCTAAACTTGGTCCGATTCGGCCCAAAAACGTTTTTTGGGCGTTTCAAAGTGTCGAGATAAAATGAGACAAATGTCCGTCCGCCGTCCCCGCCGACTTTGGTTGTAGAAAATTTCCTAAAAATCTGAAATTTGGGTCAGGGGTTCGTTGCCGGCCCTTGTTGGTCATTGAAACTTTTCAGCCCGATCAGACCAAATTTGGGTGGAGTAGGGGTCAAAATGTGTATTTTGAAAATTGGATTTTCGAGATTTTTGGTACCTAGGCGAGTGGGGTATCATTTTCCACTAAATTTTGGTCGCTGAATCCTACTAAATGAATCCCGAAACGATTGGCGTCCTCTAGATGAGGTTGTGAGTCAAGATGGGTAACCATCTACCCATTTCGAATGTGTTTTCTAGATTTCTGGTACCTTGGCGAGGGAAGTATCATTTCCCACTAAATTTTGGACCCTGAATCGATTGGATTGGGTCCGGGACCCACCACACCCACTTTTTCCCCATTTTCCCCATGTGAAATTAGTCTCCATGCGCCTGGTCCGAGGAATGACGATCCCGTGTGAAGGAATTCAGAGTTTTTTGATCTAGACACCATGAAACGTCCAGATATAATTTTGGGCCGAATCGGAGAAAGTGACTTTTTGAATGAAAACATAGGTTGATTACTCAAGGAATAACCAACTAACACTATGACAAGACGTGTGTCATTTCTTGTTGGTAAAGATGTACAGCTATTAATTCAAAAGTTTATTGAAAAAATTTATTATAGACATTGGTGTGGTAATTGCAGGTTGCTTCGAGTAGATAAGAGAGCTTTCCAGATTCCAACTATAGCCGCGCTAATAAACCTCCACGACAACTATATCCACAATGCGTCTCTAAAGGAAGTTGTCACACCTGATGAATTGGTAGAAGAGCATTTGTTCCTAAACCAAATCATGACCACACCCGTCATTGAAATTACCAAAAACTTCCTTTCGTCCAAAGGTGAGTTAACCAGATGACCAATTTCCATCGTTTTGAATGTAGGATGCTCCTGTGATGACTATCGTGAATATGGAACGAGTAAACAGTACTGGGAGGAGAGTTTCACGAGTTGGAAATTCAAATGGCCTTCTCAATCACAAAGTTCAACTGAACGCAGACGTGTCCAGAAAGAAAGTATACCAAGTGCTGTGAGGCTCTCACGGCCATAGGAAATATTTTGTTACTGTGTTGGCTGCACTGCCGTATAGCTCACCTCCTAACCTTTTGCAACAAGACCAGAACGAGTTCAGTACGTTGAAAACTGAGGTCTCACGAAATTTTATTGTTAAACATGTCGATCAAGTCTGCCGCCATGTGCAAAATTCGCGCCGCTATCCGTTACCTTGTAACTACATGAAGTACGAACCGTTTATGGTGAAGGCCATATAAATCGTACCAGTGTACACAAAAGATGTAGGGAATTTAAAAAAGCTGCAAATTCTATCACACGGGTTGGTTATTCCTAGAACCAGGCGCATGAAGACTCATTTCTTCAACATGGGGAAAATGGGGGAAACAGTGGGTGTGGCGGGTCCCGGACCCATTCCAATGGACTCAGGATCCAAAATTTAGTGGAAAATGATACCCCACATTCCTTGGTACCAGAAATCTCGACAACACATATTCAAAATGGGTTGATTGATACCCAGTTTGACCCAAAACTTCTTCCGGTGGGTGCCAATCGATCTGGAACCCATTTCATTAGATTCAGCGTCAAAAATTTAGTGGGAAATGATACCCCACACGCCTAAGTACCTGAAATCAGGAAAACATTCAAATGGGTAGATGGCCACCCATTTTGGCCCATTACCTCATCCAAAGGGTGACAATCGATCTGGAACCCATTTCATTAGATACAGCGTCCAATATTCAGTGGAAAATGATACCCCACACACCTAGGTACCAAGATCTCGAAAACACACATTCGAAATAGGTGGATAGGTACCCATTTTGACCCATAACTTCTTAGATTCACCGACCCATTCCAATCGATTCAGGGTCCAATATTTAATGGAAAATAAAACCCCACACGCCTAGATCGCCAAAAATCTTGAAAATCCATTTTCCGAAATACACATTTTGAACCCTACCTCGCCCAAATTTGGTCCGATCAGCCTAAAAAGTTTTGAGGACCAACTAGAGCCGGGAACGGGTCCCTGACCCAAATTTCAGATTTTTAGAAAAATGTTTGATACCAAAGTCGGCAGGCAGACGGACAGTTGATTTTTTTTATCTAGACACCTTGAAACGCCCACATAGCACAAATATATTATTATTATTTTATGTATTTTACTTTTATGGAATTTTTTTTGAAACCTACGAAAATTGAGTGCACTTACTTTTTAGACACGCCTCGTACAACCCCATTTTTTTCACAAAATAAAATTTAGGGAAAACCTTAAACATATCCTCACAACGTGTATTGAATTTTTCAGGATTAGCTCCGTCGGGTGCCACAGAATTCAAAAATCTTCTCCACAAAACCTGGTTCACCCTCTATTCCCGCCAATGCTCCTTCAACAGCTCGTCTGGTTTCGAACACGTTTTCCTTGGTGATGTGCAGAAAAGAAAAATCGGTGGTTTTCACGACTGGGTGTTCTTCAATCGGGAAGAAGAAATGAAACGAGTCAACTATTTCGGATGGTTTCAAAAGGCGGAACTTCCCAACAAGGTATATGATCGTGTTTACCTCGAATGTTTGTTATGTTATTATGTACTGTCAGGATTGATTCACTTATTAGGCCGAAACAAAATGTGATTAAAAGGGAAAAGCGTTTTTCCGCATGGGGTCCTGATGATTTCAATTACAAAATGCGAAACGGGCATCATCCCCTCAAAACATATAATTAGAATAATAAATTAAATTTGGGTCAGGGGACTGTTCCCGGCCGGAGTTGGTCCTCGAAACATTTCAGCCCGGTCTGACGAAATTAGGGCGGAGTAGGGGTCAAAATGTGTATTTTGAAAAATAGATTTTTTCAAAATTTTTGGCGATTTAAAGCGTGAGGCGTGTGGGGTATCATTTTCCACTAAATTTTGGACGCTGAATCCAATGAAATGGGTCCCAGATCGATTAGTACACACGGTAACAAGATATGGGTAAAAATGGGTATAAATCAACCCATTTTGAATCTGTGTTTTCAATATTTCTCGTACCTAGTCGTGTGGGGTATCATTTTCCACTAAATTTTGGACCCTGAATCGATTGTAATGTGTCCCGGACCCACCGCACCCACTGTTTCCCCCATTTTCCCCATGTTGAAGAAATGAGTCTCCATGCGCCTGGTCCCAGTAATAACCGACCCCTATGAATGAATTTGTAGCGTTCTCTAATTTAATTTCGACGTTCTGATTTCATTTGTGTTGTGGTTTCAGAAAGGAGCGGTCATCTCGATGAAATTCCGATGGAACAAAAAGTTGAAACGATTGGGCTCCTTTTTTATTGGAACGAGCCCTGAATTCGAAATGGCTCTGTACACCGCCTGTTTCCTAGCAAGGCCCGGAGGCTCCTGCAGGTTTTCCGTCGGAACGAAAAATTTACGTATTCAAACAAACAGTTGGAAAGACGACAAGAGCTTAATTGGTGGCGTTTTCCCCATCATATTGTAAAAAAAGAAAAATGTCAAATAAAACGCTCTGGCAGCTATTCGTATTCTTGCCCTTCACTTCATATGCAGGAAACGAGTTTTCGCTTGTAGCGACGCAATTACAGGGACAGCCATTAAGTTGCTCCGAGAGAGCAGCCATCAGAAACAGATGAGCTATCTAATTTCATTTTGCTCCGTCCCGTATAAACTTCCGTCGCGATGAGAAGGAGAACAGGAAAAGTTAATAACTGAATTGAACAGGCAGAGCGCGTTCCTCAGCGGGAGCGTTTAAATAATTTTGGTTGGTTATTCCTTGAATTTATTTATTTATTTATTTATAGCACGGACCCAAGGTCCAATTAACAAGAATATAAATATAAATTAAATGAGAACAAAGGTAAAATGGCTGGGTACAACACCTGCCAGGATAGCAAACATTTATCATTAAGAATTATTTGGCAGAGAGGACTTCAACAGCTCGCGCCCTGTAAGCTTGCAGAGAGTCCGAGAAGAGATCGCAGGCAGCCTCTTGCAAAATCAAATTAGCCTGACGAGGAAGACGGAGAAGCCCTGAGGTCCCTGAGGTAATTTGTCTGTGCGAATGGAACGAGGAAAACATTGTGCGAACGAGAGAAAAATTGAGGCACATTGAGGGAGATCATTTGCAGAAGAGGAGGACAATCGATGACTCCATTCATCAACATATGGAAGAAGCATTGATCGGCCACAGCACGACGATTGACCAACGGGGTAAGACGGCAGACACGTAGGATTGAGCCATAGTCGAGATCATGCCACGGGATACCCATCTTGAAAGCAACGTAACGAAGGAAGATGTGCTGTACAGTCTCAATCTGGTGGGCGTAGGTGGCGTAGTATGGCGACCACACGACGGACGAATACTCCAGGAGAGGACGGACAAGCGAGCAATACAGCGTCGTTATGGCCTTGACATCACTGAATTCGCGGGTGTTACGCTTTATGAGACCCAGTACCCTCCGAGCACGGCCAGTAACTGCGTCAATGTGTTCGCCAAAATTTAACTGTTGATCCAACAAGACCCCCAGAACACGCTTAACTTGCAAGCGATGGAGAGAAGTGCCAAGAATGGAGTAGTTGAAAATGAAAGGGTCATGCAGGCGAGAAAACGAACTGACCGAGCACTTTAATGGGTTAAGCTGCAGACAATGGACGCCACACCACTCCACGAAGTCATTGAGGGCGGACTGAAGGATCTCACAATCAGCAGCTGATGTTACACGGGTAAAAATCTTAAGGTCGTCTGCAAACATCAGGAAGGAAACATCAGGGAAAATCCGGCAGAGCGAACCACAGATGACTACGACGAACAGCAAGGGCCCAATATGTGACCCCTGAGGCACACTCGAAGAGGCAGGGAAAGGCTGAGAGGCGACGCCTCTTATCCTCACCAACATCGAGCGATCCACCAGATAATCCGCGACCCATTGGAGAAAAGAGCCATGAACACCAAGAGAGCGCAGACAAGCGATGAGGTGGCTGTGGGAAACTCTATCGAACGCCTTGGAAAAGACCGTAGAGACCGAGTCAACCTGCTTACCCGCTGAGAAAGCGCTGAGAATATATTCCTGATACAGAAGGAGGTTGGTTGTGGTGGAGCGTCCCTTGACAAAACCATGCTGCTCAACAGGAATGGACGGTGACAGAAGAGGAGTGATGATTCCAACCACCAGCTTCTCAAACAGCTTAGGGATTGTCGACAGAGATGAAATGCCACGATAATTTGACACAGCAGACTTGTCTCCAGACTTATGGATAGGGGTCACAAATGCAACCTTCCAGGCAAGCGGGAATATCCCCTCGGAGAGCGAACGATTGAAAAGGACAGTCAGTGGGGCAGCGAGAGCAACTGCACAATGCTTAAGGAGTACAGGGGGGGCACCGTCAGGTCCAAGGCCCTTACTTACATCCAAATCACGCAGACCATCCAAGACTTGCTCAAAAGAAATTGCAAACCTTCCCACATCAACAATGTCCTCTGGGGGGAAACGCACAGGCTGCAGACAAGGTGGGAGAAAAGTAGAGGAGAAATGCTTGGCAAAGAGTTCAACCACCTCCTGGGGTGTAGATGCAGACTGGTCCCCGAGGCTCACGCACTCCGGAATGTCATTGCCACCGTCCCTGAAGTTCACGTAGTTCCAGAAAAACTTCACGTCCGTAGTGATGGATTGCTGTACACACTCCAGGTAACGCCTGTAGTCTATCCTCGAGAGACATTTAGCTCTTCTTCGCAGGTCCGAAAACAGCCTATAGTCTTCCTCAGAACCACAACACTTGAAACGAGTGTGCGCAAAGTTCTTCGCCCTAACCACAGAGGCCAACTCAGGTGAAAACCACCTTGGGAATAAGCGGAGGTGAATAATGAACCTATGTTTTCATGCAAAAAGTCAGTCTCTCTGATTCACCCCGAAATTATTTTCTGGAAGTTTCAAAGTGCCTGGATCAAAATCACAGGGGTTGGTTATTCCACGGACAAGGCGCATGGAGTCTAATATCTCCAACATGAGGAAAATTGAGGAAACAGTGGGTATGGCGGGTCTTAGATCCATTCAGATCGATTCAGTGTCCATTATTTAGTGGAAAATGATACACCACACGCCTAGGTACATTCGAAATGGGTAAATAGGCACACATTTTGACCCATAGCCTCAACCAGAGGGCACCAAACGTTACGGGACCCATTTCATTGGATTCGACGTACAAAATGTAGTGAAAAACGATACCCTACTCGCCTAAATCGCCAAAAATCTCGAAAATCCATTTTTCGGAATACACATTTTGAACCCTACCTAGCCCAAATTTGTTCCGATCGGGCTAAACAGTTTCGAGGACCAACTAGAGCCGGAAACAGGTCCCTGACCAAAATTTCGGATTTTAATAAAAATTGTTACTACAAAAAACGGTGCGGACGGTGGACGGCGTATTATTCAAGGAATAACCAACTGAAAATGTTGGCTGTGCATCAATAAACATATTTTCTACCTATCTACAAGTTTTGAAGGAAGGACTTTAACCCCAAATATGCGAGCCAAATAGTTCATTTTTTAAGTCTTCCCGCTTCTAGACAGAATTTTTCCTGGCTAGCATCTTCCGTAGCTGGTAAATATATGAGAGATGGAGATGAGCGCCAGGGCGAGAGCTCGAGCCTGAACTTGACAGATTGGCTCGCTCTCGACTGGGAAAATAGTTTGCGGCTCTCGAGAGATTCGCGATACGGTTTTTCGCCATTTCGGCACTTCATTCCAGCAACGGGAAGATATTTTTCCGCTAGAACGCGAAGATACCGAAGAGAAAAGGAATTTATTGCGGTCTTCGTTTTGACAAATCTCCAGAGTTTCGAGTCAGCAGACGACTGCGAAATACTTCCAAGCTGAGGCTCGTTTTTCTTCAGATAAAACACCCTTCGGGCTCAGTTCGCCCTGGAGTGGATACGATAGAACGAAATGTAGGCTTCACAATGCTCCATCCATCCCTTGGGATAATTCATCGCTGAAATTGAGACCGAAAGGCGAGAAGGGCACATGGATATGCTAATGGGAGCTTTGTAGACTCAACGACGGTTGAGCAAACTGATTCGGCCAATAAATCTGCCCACACACCTGGTGGCACTAGTTACTGCCGATTCGCACAACTCAAACGCTCCAAAGTTGGACTGTCGACTCCTAACAACTGTTTCAGTCATTTGGTTGAATATTCCTTGAATAATCCGATTTGGCTCAAAATTGGAGACTCATTTCTCCAACATGCTGAAGATGGGGAAAACAGTGGGTGTGTCGGGTCCCAGACCCAGTCCAATCGATTCAGAGTCCAAACTTTAGCGGAAAATGATACCCCACACGCCTAGGTACCAGAAATCTCAAAAACACATAATCGAAATGGGTAAATAGATAGCCATTTTGGCCCATAACCTCATCCAGAGGGCGCCAATTGTTCCGGGACCCGTCTCATTGGATTCAGAGTCCAAAATTTAGTGGAAAAAGATGACCAAAAACCTCAAAAATCCATTTTTCAAAATACATATATTTTGACCCCTACCTCACCCAAATTTGGTCCAATCGGGTCCAACTTTCGAGGACCAACTAGAGCCTGAAACGGGTCCCTAACCAAAATTTCAGATTTTTAGGAAATTTTCTACCAATGTCGGCGTGGACGGCGGACGGATATTTTCTCATCTTGATCTAGACACCTTGAAACGCCCACATAGCACAAATATATTATTATTATTTTATGTATTTTACTTTTATGGAATTTTTTTTGAAACCTACGAAAATTGAGTGCACTTACTTTTTAGACATGCCTCGTACAACCCCATTTTTTTTCACAAAATAAAATTTAGGGAAAACCTTAAACATATCCTCACAACGTGTATTGAATTTTTCAGGATTAGCTCCGTCGGGTGCCACAGAATTCAAAAATCTTCTCCACAAAACCTGGTTCACCCTCTATTCCCGCCAATGCTCCTTCAACAGCTCGTCTGGTTTCGAACACGTTTTCCTTGGTGATGTGCAGAAAAGAAAAATCTGCACATTCTTACACACGGGTTGGTTATTCCTCGAATGGGGGAAACAGTGGGTGTGGCGGTTCCCAGACCCATTCCAATCGATTCAGGGTCCAAAATTTAGTGGAATATGATACCCCACACGCCTAGGCACCTAAAATCCTGACACATACAAAATGGGTGGATACATACCCATTTTGACCCATAACTTCTTCCGGTGGGTGCCAATCGTTCTGGGACACACATCATTGAATTTAACGTCCAAAATTTAGTGAAAAATGATACCCCACACGCCTGGGTAGCAGAAATCCCGAAAACACATAATCAAATTGAGTAATAAATACCCAATTTGACCCATAACTTCTTCCAGTGGGTGCCAATTGTTCTGGGTCCCATTTTATTGGATTCAGCGTCCAAAATTTAGTGGAAAATGACACCCTACTCGCCTAGGTAGCAGAAATCCCGAAAACACATATTCAAAATGGGTAATAAATACCCAATTTGACCCATTACTTCTTCCAGTGGGTGCCAATTGTTCTGGGACCCATTTTATTGGATTCAGCGTCCAAAATTTAGTGGAAAATGACACCCCACTCGCCTAAATCACCCAAAATCTCGAAAATCCATTTTTCAAAAAACCCCTACCCCCTCCAAATTTGGTCCGATCGGGCTGAAAAGTTTCGAGGACCCATCTCGGCTGGGAACAGACCGCTGACCCAAATTTCAGATTTTTAGATAATTTTCTACTACCAAAAACGGCGTGGACAATGGACGGCGGACGGCGTACGGCGTACGGCGGACGGACATTGACCTTTTTTGATCTAGACATCATGAAACGTCCAGAAAAAAATTTTGAGCCGAATCGGAGAGGTTGACCATTATCATGAAAACATAGGTTGATTATTCAAGGAATAACCAACCAAAATCGGCGGTTTTCACGACTGGGTGTTCTTCAATCGGGAATAAGAAATGAAACGAGTCAACTATTTCGGATGGTTTCAAAAGGCGGAACTTCCCAACAAGGTATATGATCGTGTTTACCTCAAATGTTTGTTATGTTCATTGTGGACTGTCAGGATTGATTCACTTATTAGGCCGAAACAAAATGTGATTAAAAGGGAAAAGCGTTTTTCCGCATGGGGTCCTGATGATTTCAATTACAAAATGCGAAACGGGCATCATCCCCTCAAAACATATAATTAGAATGAAAGTTAAATAATTTAAGATTCTTAAATCTGGGTCAGGGGTCTGTTCCCGGCCGGAGTTGGTCCTCGAAACATTTCAGCCAGGTCTGACGAAATTAGGGCGGAGTAGGGGTCAAAATGTGTACATATTTTGAAAAATAGATTTTTTCAAAATTTTTGGCGATTTAAAGCGTGAGGCGTGTGGGGCATCATTTTCCACTAAATTTTGGAATCTGAATCCAATGAAATGGGTCCCAGAACGATTGGCGCCCTTTGGATGAGGCTATGGGTCAAAATGGGCGCCTATCTACCCATTTCGAATGTGTTTTCGAGATTTCTGGTACCTAGGTGTGTGGGATATCATTTTCCGTTATATTTTGGGCCCTGAATCGATTGGAATGGGTCCGGGACCCGCTACACCCACTGTTTCCCCATTTTCCCCATGATGAAGAAATGAATCTCCATACGCCTGGTTCGAGGATTTGCTTTTTCAGCCTTCCAACTGGCACAAAAACAGACTGACAAGAACTACACTCCAACTTCGAACGAGTGGTTTCTTTCCACTCAAATCAACGATTCGTTTGTATTCCCCTGTAAGCACCACTTCGGATAATAGCGCACTATGATGTTTTAATGTGTGCCGTTATTCCCAAGGAAAGTGAGGATATTGTCTAACGCAACAAGCTCTGCTTTTACCGTTGAATCTCCTTTCAGTTTATTCTGGATGTTTTTACGTGATGTTTCCTCGTTCAAAATGCAAATTCATCGAGAGCACGGAAACGGAGAATCTGGCCAGCGTTAAGAGCAATCGCTTGAATATTCGTCCGTCTCAATTGGGTTTACAACAACGTTTATAACAACGAAATCATGCTGTTGCATTAATTTATTTTCAGAGGATCGCCAAGATCCATACGACTCTTGAAATTATAACATTACCACTCATTGCCGTCTGCTCACGACTGTAGTAAAGATAACAGTTGTACAGTGTGTGTTAGCAGTCTGTTAGCTGTCAAAGAAATTATGGCTGCAAAATTGAATCCTTTTCACCCTAAATGTTATTATTGTTTTTAATTAATAAACCAAAAATCTGCTGAATTTCTGTATAAACAAAATTGTATTACGTATGTTTTCACCATTTTCCCAACACGAGCTATTGGAGCTCGTCAATATATATAATTTTCCTACAATAATCTATCCTAACTGAAATTAAAAAAATTAAGAAAAATGTATTTTTGTCGGTGTTTCTATTGTCATGTCACCGTAAAAATATGAGAAATAAAATTTAAAACGCTGCAATTCCTCCACACGGGCTGTTATACCTCAGAACAGGCGCATGAAGACTCATTTTTTCAACATGGGGGAAACAATGGGTGTGGAGGGTGTCCCGGACCCATTTCAATCCATTCAGGGTCCAAAATTTAGTGGGAAATGGTACCCCAGACGCCTAGGTAGCAGAAATCTTGAGAACACACATTCGAAATGGGTAGATTGATACCCATTTTGGCCCATAACTTAATCCAGAGGGCGCCAATTGTTCCCGGACCCATTTCATTGGATCCAGCGAGGATTTAGTGGAAAATAATACCCCACACGCCTAGATCGCCAAAAATCTCAAAAATCCACTTTTTCAAAATACACATTTTGACCCCTACCTCGCCCAAATTTGGCCCGATCGGGTTGAAATGTTTCGAGGACTAATTAGAGCCATGAACGGACCCCTGACTGAAATTTCAGATTTTTAGTAAATTTCTTACTACCTACTGGACATCTTGAAACGCCCAGAAAAATTGTTTGGGCCGAATCGGAGAGGTTGACCTTTTGAATGATAACATAGCTTTTCAAGCATTCATTATTCAAGGAATATTAACCAAAAATCTCCTCTAAATTCCTATAAAATTATACTTTTCTACTGAATGTGATATTCACCCCTATAATAGCAATGTTTTTAACGCATAAGAACACATAATTTATTGACAACGCTGGCTTCAAAATTGAATTTGACACTGTCATGAATCGATTCTCATGAAGCATCTCGATAAATCGACTTGGAGTAGGAGAAAAAAGTGTTAGAAGATGCTAAATTTTGCAACCAAGATGTCCAAGCAAGGATGCGGTTTTCTATCTCACTTTTTATTCGATCCTCCACTCATCTGACGGGTTGATAAGCAAATGACCCCTCAACAATTTCCCGTGAAATTAAAAACCGTCATTGTTTTCCGTTGCGGATGTGTGATACAGCTCAACGAATTCACCTTTTAATTACCCCCTCCTAATTGTGAGTTTAATGGAAACATGATGAGAGGTCCGCACAATCGTTCAACACACCTAAGATGGTCCTCCTACGCAGTCCAGTTCAGCGACCACCAAACAAATTGTCTGGTAATAAATAACATAATTTTCCTCATCAGGCACAATACCAAACGTACGGTTGTCAGCGACCAGTCTACCGTTTATTCCACTGAAGTTCTCGTTCTACAACGATTCTATTGTTTAACAATATGTTCCTCACATTGTTCCTAGAGTTGTACGCGTTTATTTGAACGATGAACGTTATCAAATGGAATTTAGTTGTCCTTACACTGCTTTCGTTGCACCGCGTCAGCAATGGTAAGGCAAAAAAAGTAAGTCCAACAAGCATTTAAATTGAAACACATGGGTTGGTTATTCCTCGGACCAGGCGCATGGGGACTCGTTTCTTCAACACGGGGAAAATGGGGGAAATGGGGGTTCGGCGGGTCCTGGACCCATTCCAATCGATGTCCAAAATTTAGTGGAAAATTATACCTCATTCGCCTAGGTACCAGAAAACGCAAAAACCCACTTTCGAAATGGGTAGATAGGTACCCATTTTGACCCATCACATAATCCAGAGGGCGCTAATTGTCCAGGGACCCGTTTCTTTGGATTCAGCGTCCAAAATTTAGTGGGAAATGATACCGCACACGCCTAGGTACCAGAAATCTCTAAGGCCGGTTACACACGTTGAGGATTCCGGAGAGGATTCCTCGTTGATCAATTCCTCTTCAGCCGACGGACCGTGTGGACGGGTCGAGGCCTTCAGTTGAGGCGGACCGAACAGGCCGCCAGGCCTTTCCAATTTTTGGAAAGGCCTGGCTACCTGCTACCTGAGGCCGGGGTTGCGGTTCCCAGAATTGAACCCCTTCCTTCACGTGTATGAGGTGATCGGTTGTAGGTATCGCTCGAGTATCGTCACAGTGGTCGTAGCTCCTCGTTAATTTTTTCACAGTTTTCCTCGAAAGGCCTCTCACATGTCGAACCCTCTGGCCAAAGCCTCCTGGTTTTCCCGTACGTGTGGATGCTCCGTCCGGCTCCGGCCGCCTCAGAGGTTTTTCTCAGAGGAATCCCTCTTCGGAATCCTCTCCGGAATCCTCAACGTGTGTACCCGGCCTAAAACACACATTTGAAATGGGTAGATAGGCACCCAGTTTGACCCATAACATCATCCAGAGGGCGCCCATCGTTCCCGAACCCATTTCATTGGATTCAGCGTCCAAAATCTAGCGGGAAATGATACCCCACACGCTTAGGTACCAGAAATCTCGAAAACACATTCGAAATGGGTAGATAGATACCCATTTTGACCCATAACATAATCCAGAGGGCGCTAATGGTCCAGGGACCCATTTCATTGGATTCAGCGTACGAAATTTAGTGGAAAATGATACCCCACATGCCTAGGTACCAGAAATCTCTAAAACACACATTTGAAATGGGTAGATGGGCACCCATTTTGACCCATAACATCATCCAGAGGGCGCCCATCGTTCCCGAACCCATTTCATAGGATTCACCGTCCAAAATTTAGCGGGAAATGATACCCCACACGCTTAGGTACCAGAAATCTCAAAAACACATTCGAAATGGGTAGATAGGTACCCATTTTGACCCATTACCTCTTCCGGGGGGGGGGGGGGGGGATCGTTCCCGGACCCATTTCATTGGATTCAGCTTCCAAAATTTAGTCGAAAATGATACCCCACATACCTAGGTACTAGAAATCTCAAAACCACACATTCGAAATGAGTAGATTGGTACTCATTTTGACCCATAACCTCATCCAGAGGGCGCCAATTGACCTGAAACCCATTTCATTGGATTCAGTGTCCAATATTTAGTGGAAGATGATGCCCTACACGATCAGGTACCAAAAATCTTGACACTTTATACATTTTGTCTACAATTGCTGACCCCAATTTTATATAATCAAATCGATTGAGAAGAATCCGATGAGGTTAATTTCCCTGCTTGGCTGTCATAACAACAAATATTTATATCAGGCATTAAGAAGCAACTTTCTTTCTCTTTTTTCACGAAGTATGCTCCCAGGTGTAACGAGAACAACTCATAAATTTGTAATAGGTTTAGTAGGACAGGTTATGCCGCAATTATCTCAAATGGAATTCTAAACTCACTTCTTCAAAATTCACTTATTCATTCCTAAACTAGAACGCCAACGCTGAGAGTTACAAGTAGAAATAAGGGTTGACCTAGTTTTAATAGAATCTTCAACAATACTCTCTCAGACTATTGTATAAGTTGTACATCCACAGCAAGTTGTGGACGTTCTCCAAGCGGTCAAGTTTGGAAACTGCGATAAGACGTACAAAAACAGGCCAGACTATAGTTACTTCGAGAATATAACAATCGTCAATATTGGAAAAGGACGAAACGCAGTGAACGGACAATTTGTCGTGAAGTACACCGCTAAGAAGGCAAAGGTAAGAGCTACATGGATTACTAATGACGCATGGATTATGGATCTTTGTGACTGAGCTCAGCAGAAGTTGTTCCCCCAAGCTGGTAAGAAGCAGTTAATGGTTGGATAAAACGACAGAGTAAAAGAGTGTTTATACATACAAAGTCTTACATAATTATATCAAATATAGATATACATCATATATACCATTTAGCAAGCATTGATGTTTAAAATTTGTCATGAGTGAGTTCCTAATTGAATAACCGCAATGCAAACCCATAAATTGGCGTGTTGTCGAAAATCTCTGCAATATTTTCATTGATTTTGGTAGCTATATACAACGTATAATGAACGGATAATATAACATTCGACTGAGGCAAGATGGCGCCCTTGCCTGCAACAGTGCTTTGTTGCGCCCATGTTGAGGTTATGTTTGATGAGGCAACACGTGGATTGTGGAGTAATATTCTTCTACCTAGCAATGAATTCCTGCTACCCAAGTGGATTACTTTGAATTATATTTTGGACCGCTTTGATGGCTTCCTTTGACCTGATCGCGGCTTGTTCTGGACAGACTGGTTGAATGTGAAGCCGCATAAAAATTTGACTGATACCCAACGTTTTCAGGATTTGGATAATTTCTGACATTGATTTAACTTCAGTGTCAGCGTGAATGTTTGCTTTCACTGTCCATTTCACTGACATGAATAATAAGTAAGAACTGAATTGTGCCTTCTAGCTCCATACCCAAGATAAATAATATGCCCAGGGTAGGCCTCAGCGTGCATTCATTGGAGCTACAGGGATCGTCAAATGTTTGTAACAGAACTTATGGCAGAACCATCCGTATGGCAGAGTCCAGTGGTGTTTGGATACTGGCCATTCCCTCAACCCAGACAAAGTTCAGTTCAGTGATGACGCATCACCGCCTGCTGACCCCTCATATGCACCCCTATACCATCAATTTTGCTCTTGGACGTCCCTCCGTGGTCTCCGATCTTGGTATTCTTATGGACAGGCAGTTGCCCATCAATGAACACATTGCTCGGGCATCTTCTCGAGCTGTGCCCGTGGACTTGTGAAGCGAAACACCAGGGAGTTCACCAGCACCACTGCCCTTGCTGCCCTCTATCGGGCTATTGTCCGGCCTTACCGACGGAGTATGCTTCGTCGTCTGGAGTCCCTCGTACGAATGCCATGTGGACCAGCTCAATAGGGTGCATTCCTACGTTACCTGGCCTTCAAGCTTGGGGTTTGCTGGGAGAACGTAAACTACAGTGCCCTGGGTCAGCAGTTTCACCTCAGCCCCTCTGCCTGTCGGGCTCTCGCGGAAATGTCCTTCATCCACGGCATCTTCTCTGGGCGCATTGATGCCCAATCTTTGCTTGCCCAGTTTGAGCTGCGGGTGCCCCGAGTTGGCCTGCGCTCCTGCAATCTCTTTGCTGTGCCATTCTCGCCTACCAACATTCTCGACCCCTCTGCCGACATCCCAGAATGGCTAACCTGCTGTCGGCCGAGCATGACATCGACCTGCTCTTGATCTCCCTTCGCTCTCGTCTCACTGTCACTCCCCTGACTTGTCTTTGGTGCCTTAACAGTGTTGAACCTTCATCCCATTACTTTCTCCTATCTCATGGCCTGCTTACGAATGTACTTTTTAGTTTCATTTTTTCTATTTTCTGTAATTGGGCTTGTCCCGTTCATATGAAATAAATAAATATACAATCTCTTGTGTGATCCATGGCTCTAACTACCTTCGTGTCTTGTACATTATGTTTTTCGCTAACGACGGCCAGTCACGACGACCAATTGAGTTCATGTGCATTAAGTGACTTTCAAATTCCAGGCACCTTATCAATTGTTCAAATGTAACTCACCGATGGAATCTGACTGCGAGCTCTTTGGATCCTACGCGCGTCCTGACTTTTGCGCCACAGCGACGGAAAAAGGACAATATTATTCCACGATTTACCTCGCATTTCATCCATTACTCGCCTGCCCGCTCAGGAAAAATGTAATGACGGACGAAAGATCGCCTTTTTCTTTGAAAAGCTCGAGTAGAACAGGTATATAAATTCAACTTGTTGAAAAAGCGCAATCTCAAAGGCGCTGTTGTTCAACAGGTGGTTCATCAAATTCGCAACGCGACAGTGGACGCAGACGCAGCGCTGAAATTGGGAAAAGTGATACCTGGAATGACGACGTTTCATTGGATGTCCAAAACAAAAATGATCGCTCTGCCTGAAGAGAAGGAATTCGGGTGTATGATGATGATGTTCAGATTCGCTAAAATTCGATTGTAAATATCGAACTGCTTGCAGGATATGGACCTAAGTGTGAATATTTTTCCATGTACCAACTGAATATACTGAACCATCAAGACTTTCCATGACCCATCCAAAAACCCACTAGAATATAATACTTAGGGTTTAAACGAATAGTCTGTTTTGGTTGGTTATTCCTTGAATAATGAACCTATGTTTTCATGCAAAAAGTCAATCTCTGCGATTCCGAATTGAATTTTTTCTTCTGGACGTTCCAAAGTGTTTAGATCAAACATAGGTAAAATGGGGAAAACCGTGGGTGTGGCGGGCCCCAGACCCATTCCAATCGATTCAGAGTCCAGAATTTAGTGGAAAATGATACCCCACACGCCTAGGTACCAGAAATTTCGAAAACACACATTCGAAATGGGTAGATAGCCATTTTGGCCCATAACCTCATCCAGAGATTGTTCCGGGACCCCCATGGGTTTTTCGAAAAATGGATTCTCAAAATTTTTGGCAATCCAGGCTTGTGGGGTATCATTTTCCACTAAATTTTGGACGCTGAATCCAATGAAATGGATCCGTGAACGATTGGCGCCCTATATATGAGGTTATGAATCAAAATGGGTACAAATCTACCGATTTTGAATGTTTCCCACTTTTTCCCCCATTTCTCCATGTTCGACGACTTGGGCGTGTGGGGGTATCGTTTTCCACTAATTTTTGGACGCTGAATCGATTGGAATGGGTCTGGGACCCGCCACACCCACTGTTTTCCCCATTTTACCTATGTTTGATCTAGACACTTTGGAACGTCCACTTTGGTGTCTCGATCAAAATGAGCAAATGTCCGTCCGCCGTCCTCGCCGACTTTGGTAGTAGAAAATTGTCTAAAAATCTGAAATTTTGAACGGACCTCATGGCTCTAGTTGGTCCTCAAAACTTTTCAACCCCATTGGACCGAATTAAGGTGGGGTAGGGGGGCAAAATGTGTACTTCGAAAAATGGATTTTTTGAAATCTAGGTGTGTGGGGTATCATTTTCCACTTACTTTTGGACGCTGAATCCAATGAAAAGGGTCCCAGAACGATTGGCACCCACTGGATGAGGTTACGAGCCAAAATGGGTACCTATCTACTCATTTCGAATGTCTGTTTTCGATTTCTCCGGTACGTAGGCGTATGAGGTATCATTTTCCACTAAATTTTGACCCTGAATGATTGAATTTGTTCCGGGACCTGCCACACCCACTGTTTCCACCATTTTCCCCATGTTGGAGAAATTAATCTTCATGCGCCTGGTCCGAGGTTTTTTTATTCTTATTTGAATAATACGAAATTGTATTCGAATCGAATCACATTGAGTAGATCACACTCATGCTCTCAGACACTTGGTCATCTTCCTTGTTATCACTCACATTCTTCCACTAGGTAATTCCTGAGTAACTCCGTTGTTTTACTTCAAATAAGCTTTTCAAGTTTTTTTTTTCAACTTATGCCAATATTACATTATAGGGCAAGCGTCCTGACACCATCTAACACCCTTGGCAGCTGCGCGACGGATTTTCCCACTTTTTTGAAGGACTTTTTCCTCATGGAAGTGCTAAGTATATATACTAGAAGCATGCCAGATCAGTCTGCAGTTTGTTGTGTATTATGAAATTCTATTCAGCAAGTCAAGAAACAAGAGGCAGTCGGATAAACCTTTCCAGAAGTTTTTTACGACCAATGTACCATTTTTGCTGTATTATATCCCTGAGACAAAAAAAGCTATTCAGCACAGCAAAGTTTGGGAATCAGCTCTCCAAATTTCTCATCATTTGACCCAAAATTGTGGCATGTCGTACATTTATCCTCAAACACTCAAAATTAAATGACACAAATTTTAGTCAATAACATAATGTTGCGAGCTCGCACCTGCGCCGGTCAAATGGGCTGCTGGCGTTGCAAGGTCAACGACCTGTGGAGGATTAAGGGTCTCGAACATTTGGGAACCTCCCTGTTCACTCCAGACAACAGGTCGAGTTCCCAGAACCAGGGAACGTTCTGGAAGGTACTCGACCGAGAGGCAGCAGGTATAAAACAGACCCACGAGCGCCGCCCAGTTCAGTTCAATTCGGAGTCTGGATATAGATGCTTCAGGTAATAAATTGTGCTGTGCCGCGTTATAAATAGTGCGACAATCGCGTTACAACCGTGTATTGTGATTCTGTCATTGTGTAAGTGCGCGAATCTGAAGAGTGTATGTACTCAAGTGAACGATTGTTCATAAATTATTTACTAAGAACATAAATCGTTACAATAACATACTGAAATCATCATAATTCATCATAATTGAAAAAAAAAGTTGGGAACAAACATCAGTTGGGGGCCAGGACACTACCTTGTCTAAAGCCACCCTCCCATCCATTGTGATCATCATCCCATCAATTTTTTTAGCATGCCACAGTTGTAAAACTCAACTTTATGTGTCACGGTGGTCATTCATTAAATGACGTCATCGTCACCATATGAGAAAACTACAAGAGTGAGTTTCTCTCGAAACTTCGAAATTCTCTCTCTGGCTGGTAGTTTCGAGACTTCCTTAAGAACCTTTTTTACCGAAAGAAATGGTGGCGTTGGAAGTATCTGTTCCATTAAATATTCACTCAGAAGCACACATTCTAAGGGAGGATGAGCTTTTTCCTCCACTTTGCTAAGAAACAACTTGAGCTGGCTGACTCGTTAGTGCTCCGCCCAAGGCGAGAGCAGAGAGAATTTATTCTGGTGAATAACGAAAACGCTAGGCAACCTTGGTGGATGTTGCCTTTAATGCCGATGTTTATTTAATTTATGGTTAGGGGCGTAGTATCAAAGATTTAGTTACCCTAATAATATACCGTTCATTTTAGGCGTCCGCGAATTAAAATATTTCCTGGAAATTCCAGGATATTTATTATTGACCTCATTTGAAACCACAAGATGTCTGACAACCAAGAACCGATCAGGACGTTGGAGCGGGCTGGCACAGGCTCAGGCAGTGCTGCCAACTAAAGAAATCGGAAGCTCGTATGAGGAATGGAAAAAAAATCATGCACAGCCGTGAAATATCACACAAAAACTCATAGGTTGAGGGGCCTGTGATATAATCGATGCCGCTTTGGAATGTGTGTTGGTAAGTACTGCTGTCCGCGCCGACCATAGTAGTAGAAAATTTCCTAAAAATCTGAAATTTGGGTTAGGGGTCCGTTTCCGGCTTTAGTTGGTCCTCGGAACATTTCAGCCCGATCGGACCAAATTTGGGTGGGGTAGGGGTCAAAATGTACATTTTGAAAAATGCGTTTTTGAGATTTTTAGCGATCTAGGTGTGTGGGGTATCATTTTCCACTAATTTTTACGCTGAATCCAATGAAACGGGTCCGGAAACGATTGGCACCCTCCAGAAGAAATTATGGGTCAAAATGGGTATCTACCTACCTATTTTGAATGTGTGTTTTCGAGATTTCTGGTACCTAGGCGTGTGGGGTATGGTTTTTCACTAAATTTTGGACCCTGAATCCAATGAAATGGTTCCCGGAACGATTGGCCTCCACTGGAAGAATTATGGGTCAAAAAGAGTACCAATTTATTCATTTCGAACGAGTTTTCGAGATTTCGGGTACCTAGGCGAGTTGGGTATCATTTTCCACTAAATCATGGACCCTGAATCGATCCGAATGGGTCCGGGACATGCCACACCCACTGTTTCCCCCATTTCCCCATGTTGAAGAAATGAGTCTCCATGGGCCTGGTTTGAGGAAAAATTTTCCGTTTTTTCTTATATTCTCAAACAAGCCTTTATCAAGCGCAATTTAACTGGCTTTTAATGTAAATTGATTTAATGAACTCCAGCAGTGCCCTCCGTGATTCATCTCAAGAGCTGCCTTGTGGAGCTGAGTAGTCTTCCTGATGATAGATGACGGTTTTCACGTGCGTTTTGATTAAATTTCCGAAACTTCCCGGGCAGGTAGTTTCTCTTCATTTTGGTTTAATATCCACACTGAACGTTGAATGATGAAAAGAGGTCTGCTTGAGTACGATACATCGTTGTTGGTAACATCAAACGGCGGTTTCTGAGAGGAGATAGGCATCTAATACAACGTCTAGTGCTTCGTTTGGTCTGAAAGACAAAAGCATTTCTGAAGTAGGTGAGGCTCATCTACGGCTCACCTATTATATCATATTGTATTGGGAAAATGAAATTCTTCTTAGCCATATAAACTCATCTTCAGCAATTGAAATGTGTTCAATGCATCTGTAACTGGAGGAAAATTCGAATTGTAAGGTAAAGTATTTGTAAGCTCCGAAGGCTGGTTCAGCAGTTCATGACAAGCCATTTGGAAGTTCTTCAATTACATCCAGTTGAGCAATCCAAAAAATTCTGTTATTTCCCTTTGAAAGACGTCTCACTCTTCCTAGACCGCAAGGTAAAAACACGGGATGGTTATTCCTTGGACCAGGCGCATGGAGACTCATTTCTTCGAATTAGGAAAAATGGGGAAAACAGTGGGTGTGACGGGTCCTCGACCCATTCCCATCAATTCAGGGTCCAAAATTTAGAGGGAAATGATACATCACATGCCTAGGTACCGGAAATCTCGAAAACACATTTTTTAAATGGGTAGATAAGTGCTCATTTTGACCCATAACTTCTTCTGGTAGGTGCCAATCGTTCTGGGATCCATTTCATTGGATTCAGCGTCCAGAATTTAGTGGAAAATGATACCCCACACGCCTAGGTACCGAAAATCTCGAAAACACATGATCAAAATGGGTAGATTTAGGCCCATTTAGGCCCACAAACTCATCCAGAGGGCAGCAATCGTTCCGGGACCCACTTCGTTCGATTCAGGATCCAAAATTTAGTGGAAAATGATACCCCACACGCCTAGGTACCAGAAATCTCGAAAATCCATTTTTCGAAATACACATTTTGACTTCTCGTGCTCAACGTCTCGGTGCCCTAGTTCATACTGATGACGGACATTCGCACGATCAAGACATCCGCCGTTGAGGGTCGACATAGAAGACTTTTACTTTCTTTCGTTCCCTCGATCCTAATCTATCATCCTCCTTTCCTTGATTGTATTCAATTCGCTAATTTCCCCTCGTATTAAGGACCTTCTGATGAATATTTATACGAATGAACTAGTAGTTTCACTTTTATGGAACCGTGATACGCAAATCCTGTTACTAAATTCACGGTCGTATAAGCTCGGGAACAAGTCGATGACTTTTGTGGTAATAGGTCGGTAAACAAACATATTATTCCACACTAAAAAATTTAAAAAAATGTTGTTATCGGTCTCGGTAAAGAGAAATAACTGTTTGTGACTATCAGTCAGGAAATGAGTTAACATTATGACATAAACTAGGACCTAAACAGAATCTACGAGCAACATTTCGAATTATTCGGAGCAATTTCTGTCACCCCAGTGAATAAGTGGGTAACTCAAATTTCCCAACTTTTCAGGAGAGCGTTTTTAATGTTTGAACCACCACTTAAAATCCGGATTTTTGTTTAGGAAGTCGAAATTTGGAGGGAATCACCCTATTGCTACCTACATTTTGCTATCACAACACCGATTCGGTCTGCAAACCCTGCAAATTATTGCACACGGGTTGGTTATTCCTCGAATGGGGGAAACAGTGGATGTGGCGGGTCCCGGACCCATTCCAATCGATTCAGCGTCCAAAATTTAGTGGAAGAGGTGGATACAAATCGTAGACAAGGTGGGGCGAGGTGGAGACCAGGCCGATCAAGGCGGAGACCAGGATGACACAAGGCGGAGGCGAGATGGAGACCAGAACGAGACAAGGCGGAAACCAGGACAAGACAAGGTGGAATGAAAGGCGGAGAACAGGATGAGACAGGGCGGAGGCGAGATGGAGACCAGGATGACACAAGGCGGAGGCGAGATGGAGACCAGAACGAGACAAGGTGGAATGAATGGCGGAGGCGAGATGGAGACCAGAACGAGACAGGGTGAAATGAAAGGCGGAGAACAGGATGAGACAGGGCGGAAACAAGAATGAGACTAGGAGGAGTAAAAGGCAAAAACATAGGTTGATTATTCAAGGAATAACCAACCAAAACCAGGATGAATCAAGGCGGAGACGAGGATGAGACAAGGCGGAGACCTTGATGACACAAGGCGGAGACCAGGATGAATGAAGGTGGAGGCATGGTAGATACAAATCGTAGACAAGGCGGAGGCGAGATGGAGACCAGAACGAGATAAGGTGGAATGAAAGGCGGAGAACAGGATGAGACAGGGCGGAAACAATAACGAGACTAGGTGGAGTAAAGGGCAGAAACCAGGATGAGACAAGGCGGAGACCAGGATGAGACAAGGCGGAGACCAGGATGAATCAAGGTGCATGGTGGATACAAATCGTAGACAAGGTTTGGCAAGGTGGAGACTAGGCCGAGACAAGGCGGAGACCAGGATGACACGAGGCGGAGACGAGATGGAGACCAGAACGAGACGAAGCGGAAACCAGAACGAGACAAGGTGGAATGAAAGGCGGAGGCGAGGTGGAGACCAGAACGAGACAAGGCGGAATGATAGGCGGAGAACAGGATGCGACATGGCGGAAACAAGCACGAGACAAGGTGGAGTAAAAGGCAAAAACCAGGATGAGAGAAGGCGGAGACCAGGATGAATCAAGGCGGAGGCGAGATGGAGAACAGGGTGAGACAAGGCGGAAACCAGGACGAGACATGGTGGAGTAAAAGGCAAAAACGCTGCAAATTCTTACACAGGGGTTGGTTATTCCTCGGACCAGGCGTATGGAGACTCATTTCATAAACATGGGGGAAATGGGGAAAACAGTGGGTGCGGCGGGTCCCAGACCCATTCCAATCGATTCAGGATCCAAAATTTAGTGGAAAATGATACCCCACACGCCCAGATACCGGAAATCTCGAAAACGCATATTCAAAATGGGTAATATATACCCAATGTGACCCATAACTTCTTCCAGTGGGTGCCAATCGTTCCGGGACCCACTTCATTGGAATTAGCGCCCAAGATTTAGCGGAAAATGATACCCCACACGCCTAGGTTCCAGAAATCTCAAAAACACATATTCAAAATGGGTAATATATACCCAATTTGACCCATAACTTCTTCCAGTGGCTGCCGATCGTTCTGGGACCCATTTCATTGGATTCAGCGTCCAAAATTTAGTGGAAAATGATACCCCACTCGCCTAGATCGCCCAAAATCTCGAAAATTCATTTTTCAAAAAACACATTTTGACCCCTACCCCGCCCAAATTTGGTCCGATCGGGCTGAAAAGCTTGGAGGACCGTCCTAGGCCGGGAACAGACCCCTGACCCAAATTTCAGATTTTTAGAAAATTTTCTACTACCAAAAACGGTGGACGGCGTACGGCGGACGGACATTGACCTTTTCTGATCTGGACACCTTGAAACGTCCAGAAAAAAATTTTGAGCCGAATCGGAGAGGTTGACCTTTTGCAGTAAAACATTAGTTGATTATTCATGGAATAACCAACCAAAATAGGTACAGAAGCAGTCTGTCTCCATGTTCCTTTTGAGAGAGATTCTGATCGTAAGCTTCCGAGAAATTCTAACATATCCCATTATGACCACGAGTTGCCTTCGTGTTTAACTTATCCAGGTTCAGTTTTGAAGGCGTAACCGGTTACCTTGAGTTGCTCACTTTGGTGCGAGAGAACTGTTGGTGCATGAATGGTTAACTGGACACATGTTCTCCATTCACGACATCCGTGTGTATTTAGTTAACATGACCTAACCAACTATGGTTCTCAAATCATGAGATGGACAAAAACGCACATCGATATAACTCCGTTTCAAGCCAACGCCCGACTTGGCCACCTATTCACAACAAAGGTAACACGATTCCGCTTCCCTTATGGCAGTTAACTCATTTTGGGGAATATTCGACTTGACCACTTATTCACTGGAGTGACAGATTTAAAGCATTGCATCGCTTTGGACAGCAGACGTACATTTAGGATATTGAAATACACAAGTTGAAACGTAAAATGAACGTATGGGGAAAGAAATAGGTACTGTTATTCTGTCCTCCAATTTTGGATTGTGACTGAAAGAAAGTAAAACTTGTTTGGACTATTAAAGATAGGTATAACCTGAACCTGAAGAGGAGAAAATTCATGCATTGGTCAACTAAATGGGGAGGAAGGGGTGGGGGGTGGGGTGTTAGCTTTGAAAAGCTGTGCCTAGACTGTTGGTGTTGATGAAGGGAAAAGATGTGTTCATGATGAATCAACCACACACAGTAGATTTGCATGCAAATTTGGTTGTTTCTTTCCTATTTGTTCTCCGCTCATTTTTATTAGTGTCAGTTTCAATATTGGTAATTTGTAAAGAGATAATCGGCTAGTTTAATCAATTGTGTGTTAGTCAGAGATTTCAATAATCTCCCTTTAACCTCTCTCCTAAGGTGACAGGGCACAATAATCGATTAAAGAATCGATATTGGGCGTACTGAACATACATCAACACAGCTGCAAGCAGATCTGTGTACTGTGTACGTGTATGTTTGATGCTTCTTGTCCCAAACAATGTGAGACAAATGACATTGTTTACAATAATTGTCCAGATCAGTCTGGCCAACAGCATGCATTTGTGTTTCTGTCCGGCTATGTCAACAGGTTGTAGTGCACAAGTTGCCTGAGAATGAACAAGCCAACTAGCAAACCCCACAATAAGTTTGGTTTATTATAATGCATTGTTCACATTGAATGTTGTTTCAAAATGGTTGATTTAGATGCAAACTGCTCGGGAAATCTGGGTGTTTCCTTCCGAGGAAGTTTGAATTCGCTTTAATACCGTGGAGCCAATTGAGATTCCAAGTTTATGTAAGTTACTTTCAAGGGAAATCCGGTCGTCAACCGCATAGAAATGTTGAATACGAAGTATTGAGCGGTAACTTCAGCGATAAGGTTCGACACTGACCCAGATTTGTGCCAAATCAAATGGTTAGTTTTAACAGAAAAACGCTGCAAATTCATTCACAGGGGTTGGTTATTACTCGGACCAGTCGCATATAGACTCATTTCTTCAACATGGGGGAAATGGGGAAACAGTGGGTGTGGTGGGTCCTGGCCCCATTCCAATCGATTCAGGGTCCAAAATTTAGTGGAAAATGATACCCCACACGCCCATGTACCAGAAATCTCAGAAACACACATTCTTAATGATTGAAAATATTTGAATTTTTAAAATATTAAAATAGGTACCCATTTTGACCAATAAGCGGCTCTAGTTGGTCCTCACAACTTTTCAGCCGAATCGGACCAAAGATGGGTGGGGTTGGGGTCAAAATGTGTTTTTTGAAAAAATGATTTTCGAGATATTTGGCGATCTAGGCGTGTCCGGAACAATTGGCGCCCTCTGGGTGAGGTTTTGGGTCAAAATGGGTATTTATATACCCATTTTGAATATGTATATTCGATATTTCTGGTACTTGGGCGTGTGCGGTATCATTTTCCACTAAATTTTGGAAGCTGAATCGATTAGAATGGGTCCGGAACCTGCCACACCCAATGTTTTCCCCATTTTCCCCATGTTCAACATTTTCGACGACACAGGCGTGTGGGGTATCATTTTCCACAAAATTTCGGACGCTGAATCGAATTAGACGGGTCATGGTATAATTACCGATTCAAGGAATAACCAACCAAAATTGAGATAAGGCCCTCAGGCACCACCCCACCCTCTCTGCTTTGAGCATATGACGGAATTCAAAGAATATGTGCAGAATTCGTGCTTGTTTAAATATCAGACATTAATTTTCCCTTAGTCGCTGTTTCAAATAACTACGGCTAATTAAAGGGCCAATGAAGGACGGCTCCACCCTTGCCAGGCAGCTTCGCCCTTAATTACTCAATTTCTCCTTCCCAACTATTCACGTTCAATATTAACATCGCCCTACTGGTCAGATTTACGGTTGAGAGAAACTCATCTGTAGTAAAGCCTGTGATGTTCCCAAAACACTCACAACTTGTCAACAAACTGATGAAAACCATCATTTTCATGGTCTCGTCGTCAGGCCTACATCATTCTCACGCCACCTTAACGTTTAGTCATCCTGCCTCCTTCCAACTATTTTTGACGGATTTTTTCCTACCGTTTGTTTGGTTCCTAAAGCGAGAGAAAATGCGAAAAAATCGTGATCTCGAGAGGAGACAAGGTCGTCACAATGACTTTCGGTCACGTTCCGAGCAGCCCACGTAATTTTCAAGATGACTCGCCTGGGAAAGGACCCAAGAGCTGATCTACGGATTTTGGTCACTACGGAGTTTGGACCACGATAATGTTTAGAGATAATTAAAAATTAAAGCTACTCGAATAAGCCATACTCCCCCTCCACCAACAACATTGACAAACCAAAAATGCCCAGCATGTGAGCAGTACAATTGGCAAACCATGAATGACCATCTTTTTGGAAGTATAGTGGCCAGAAGGGGGTATTTGGTAGTAGAAAATTTTTTTTAACCTGAAATTTTGATCGGGGACCCGTTCCTGGCACTAGTTGGTCCTCAAAACTTATCAGCCCGATCGGACCAAATTTGGGTAGGTAGGGGTCAAAATGTGTATTATGAGAAATGGATTTTTGAGATTTTTTGCTATCTAGGTGTGAAGGGTATCATTTTCCACTAAATTCTGGACGCTGATTCCAATGAGACGGGTCCCGGAACGATTGGCGCCCTCTAGATGAGGTTATGGGTCAAAATGGTAACTTATCTACCCATTTCGAAAATGTGTATCTGAGATTGCTGGTACCTATGCGTGTGGGGTATCATTTTACACTAAATTTTGGACCCTGAATCGATTGGTATGGGCACGGAGTGGAATGATTTTCGTTTGCTTTATTGTTTCTCTGTGGATATTCCTTTGGCCTTTGCACCGTGATGGCTCCTAATAAAAGTAATGTTAGTAAATTGTTAGAAAAATATTGATGCGTAGAATGCATAATGCAAGTTGTTGAACAAATTGTTGATTGTAATATCCATATTTAGCTATATCGTAACGTTCCTAAGCATGATGGTGACGGAACATTACCAAATGGCAGTTAGGAAGGACAACACAGTTTTTCAGTAACGGTGGTTACTAAGACACCATCAAAGACAGTAGGATGCTCCGAGTGATGCTAGATTACTCCACTAACGGCCATCTTGGGGCAAACCTTCCATTAGTGTTCGAGGTCGATTTTAGATTCAAGAGGTTTTAATCGCGGGGTTACCGCGCTCTGATTAAATCAGCAATCCCGTGGGTTGAACTGATTTGAGGGGGAAAAACAGCCCACTAGCGGCAAATAATTCATTTCGAGTTGTTTTCTTCTTCAAGGGATCCATTTACGCTAAATCCTATCATTTTGATAATAGCTTTTGACGTATTCCTTCAACTTGTTCACAAATTATACGCCCACTCAGTCGTTCGTAAACGAGGGTCTTTTATAAAATCAAATGGAATTTATTTTTACTTATCCCTTTTTTTTTTTTTTTTTTTTTTTTTTTTTTTTTTTTTTTTTTTTTTTTTCAAAGGGATGCGTTGGTTTACTCTCGCGAAAAAGGCAAAAAGAGGAAAAGTGCTCAGAGTCTATTCCTGTTCCTATGCAGCAAAGGACTCCACAACCCGTATCATCAGAGCCTCTACACTGTTGTTTTCCTTTGATGTGACTGAGTCGGGCCCGCAGCACATTTTCAATTCATCAATTATACATGCCGATGTACTTGCAAAATCACTAGTGATACATTAGAGCATAAAATGATGCAAATTCTCTCACAAGGGTTGGTTATTTCTTGGAACGGGCGCATGGAGACTCATTTCTTCAACATTGGCAATATGGGGAAAACAGTGGAAATTGCGGGTCCCGGACCCATCCCAATCGATTCAGGGTCCAAAATTTAGTGGAAAACGATACCCCACACGCCTAAGTCGTTAAAAAAGTCGAACATGGGGGAAATGGGGGAAACAGTGAGTGTGGCAGTACCGGACCCATTCCAAACGATTCAGCGTCCATAATTTAGACGAAAATAATACTCCTCACGCCTAGGTTCCAGAAATCTCGAAAACCCATATTCAAAATGGGTGGATAGATACCCATTTTGGCCCATAATTTCTTCCGGTGGAGGCCAATCGTTCCGGGAACCATTTCATTGGATTCAGCGTTCAATATTTGGTGGAAAACCATACCCCACATGCCTAGGTACCAGAAATCTCGAAAACACATATTCAAAATAGGTGGGTAGATATCCATTTTGACCCATAATGTCTTCCGGAGGATGCCAATCGTTTTGGGACCTATTTCGCTGGATTCAGAGTCCAGAATTTAGTGGAAAAAGATACCCCGCACAGCTAGATTGCCAACAAATCTTAAAAATCCATTTTGCAAAATACAAATGTGGACCCCTTCCCGCTCTTTTTTGGTCCGATCGGTTTGAGAGATCTCGAGGACCAACTACAGCCGGGATCAGACTTCTTACCCAAATTTCAGATTTTTATAAAATTTCCCACTACCAAGGACGGCGGACGGACATTTGACTTTTTTGATGTAGACACCTTGATACGCCCAGAAAGCTGATGAATATCCCCTATATAATCAAGGAATAACAAACCAAAAGTTGAGTTGAGCCGCCAACGTCAATCGTATTGCCACATGATGGACAATAACTGAGGGGTAACTAAATATTTTCAACGAGGCTTTGAGACGCTAAAGGAATGGAACAATTTTAATCGTAAAGCGCAAAAATGCTTTGAATTTGTAACGTGAAAACAACCCGTCCGATTTGGTTTGGAAGCAAAGTCACATGGCCAGATCACATAGATTCAGGTCGACAAGTTGTAATTCACCTGAAACAATGTTGTCTCTCGTCACTGCTCGTACGCAACAAACGTATTTGTCTTATCCACCACCAATAAGGAAACTTGTTTAGATAGTTCTTCGAATGAGCGTTAAATGGGAGCATTCGTCGAACTTGTGTCGGCTTGCACGCTGATAATATTCAAGGAGGAGCCCGTTGCACTATACCTAGTCTTGCCATAAGTTCTGATAAGGAAAAATGCATGGAGACATAAAGTTAGCTCATGTTTTGGTTTTCTATGTCGACCATAGTAAACTTTTATACGACGTGTGTCACTATAACAATGTCCGCCTTTGGCCGGCACATATCTTCCCGCTAATTATTGGCACGAGCCTCTACTCCTTGTTCACAAAAAGGCACATAAGCTTGTAACCTTCAGGGCCATCGATGGCAGCACGCGGCACTTCTTGAGGGACATTGCGAACAGCTACCACAAGAGAAAACTTCAAACTCTCCAAATTATGGTGTTCTCTGTGGCATGCCATCAGTGATAAAGTCAGGAACGCTCAGCTCCTCCATTTTCGAATCGTCGACCCTCGTGAGCTGTATCAGTCTTGCTGGATGACCCAATGCCTTCCCTTAAACAGTGTCACTCAAAAGCTTCAACTCGCACAAGGATATCTTTCTGGTACTTCCTGGTCCGAGTTGTTACTCCTTGTTCACAAAATTGAGCTCTGTGAGGCCATCAAAGCAGACTACCTACCACACTAATACTGAGGCAAGATGGCGCCCTTGTTCGATCCTCAAGGAATGCTCAGCTGCTGTCATTGTCGAGTCGTCGAGCCTTGTGGGCTGTATCAGTCCTGCTGGAAGACCCAGTGCCAGTGTGTCACTCAGGGGCTTCAATATAAGGCCGGATATCTTCCCGGTAATTATTCGCACAAGCCTCTACTCCTTGTTCACAAAAAGGCACATAAGCTTGTAACCTCCAGGGCCATCAATGGCAGCAAGCAGCACTTCCTGAGGAAATTGCAAACAGCTTCCACCAGATGCAATTTCAAGCTCTCCAAATTATAGTGTTCTCTGCGGCACGCAGTCAGCTCAAGATGGGACCAAAGCTGTGATTCCAACTGGTTCAGATGGCTTCCTGAGAGCCAATTTGATGCGGTGATAAGGCCAGGAACGCTCAGCCCCAGCCACTGTTGAGTCGTTGGAGCCTTGCGGGCTGTATCAGTCTTGCTGGATGACCCAATGCCTTTCCTCGAACAGTGTGTCACTCAGGGGCTTCAACTCGCACAAGGATATCTTCCTGGTAGTTTCTGGCCCGAGTTTATACTCCTTGTTCTCAAAAAAGAGCTCTGTGAGGCCATCAAAGCCAGAATCCCCACGTCGACGCTCACTGAGACAGGGTGGTGTTCTCGTTCGCCCCAAGAAAGAACTGTTGCTTACTCTGAATACCAGAATGCTTTATATACTGCGTTCATAGAAAATTGTAAGTACGTTCAGCTCAGACGGAACTCGTAGGCGACACTTCTTCAACAGTCACCTATTCACAATGTTTAGACACATGAATAATATTTCAAGTTTGAGCCATTTGTTGGAGTCTGCATAGAGGCCTCTTGGTCAATTGGCTCCACGTTCTCAATAAAGGAAATCAGAAAAGTCCAACGAGTCGCAGATAGTAAAAACCATCTCATTTGGAGAGTTCGAGCGTGGAGAAGTTCTATAAAGTTCCTCATATTATGTGGAAAGGGCCAAGTTCTCTATCGCACCAGTTGAAACGAAAAATACTCTTCTCAAGTAAAAGTCCTTTTCCGCGAGTCGAGATGAGAAGTTTTCCGTCGAAATTGAAAGGACCGACCGCCGACGACGTCGGTGTTGAGGAAATGAAGTTGTGTAGTCAAACAGTTTTCACCTTTGACGTTGAAAACTTAACGAGAAGGAGGGTTCGTGCTTCACTTCTGGAGAGGAAGGTGTTCTTAATGGACCTTTTAGAGACGAGGTTTCCCCCTCCTGGCAGCATAATTAAATGAATCCAGCCTGGAACGATAAATTATTTTCGATTCTCGCTCTTAAAATTTACGCTAATTGGCATTGACGATAGAACGAGGCGACATACTGAGCACCTACGCTTCGTAATGACGTATCTGCACAGGCCTGACTGGAAACTTGCAGGTAAGAGAAATAAATTATCACCCAGATTAACGTTCGTTCACTTAATCTCATTATTTATTGGAAAACGGGACGAACTCAATTACAGATATGTGTACAGAACGTCAGACAAGAACAGTTGAGGAACGAAATTACAAACAAAGAGCTATGTGCGATCTTGTTCAGAAAGGAGATGTTGGAAGAGGACAGTTTTAATGGATGAGAGGGGTGAGGACACAAAATCAAGGAGCAGAGTAGTTCACATGGTGGAGGATGCGGCACATTGGACAACTGTGGAGGTAGTTGGAAGCAGAGAAGGGGATGGCAAAGGGTATGGCAGCGGGACGAGGCAGGAGGGAGCCTGATATACCTGCGCTAGACTGTTCCAGAGGCCATGTGGCCCATTATTCCATATCCTAGTCATGTTTCTGCCCTAGATCATCTGGGAGCCCTGCTTCAGTCAGCCCACTCTCTTCCGGCGTTCGCCTGCCTGTGGCAGCTCAGGAGGGGCCTCGTGGAGGTGCCAGGTTTTGCAAGGGGTATCTGCTCTGCAAAGCCACCGTAGTAATGCGCCTCTTCTTGTGCTCGCGGTCATTCATCATTGGCAAGTTATGAGCTTTATGTTGGCTGTGGAGCTGTTGGAACTTAGTGCTTAGTGTGGTAGTGGCGGCAGCTACTCGCCACTTTACTGGGCATCACTGAACGTACAGGCATTTTGTAGGGGTACCTAAGTAGGAAAACACCCCTACCTGTGTCCTCCACTCCAGCTAATTCTTCACCCATTTTCTTAGCACGAGGAAGCCAACACGAGAAAGGAGATCCAGAGAATCTATGCACCCTGAGAGCATGCCATGGGGGAATGGGACGTTGGAACTGAAGCGACGATCCCGAGGAGTCAATAGGTTGAAGCGGCATAGTCCAGGTTCTCGCGAGGAATGGAGAGCTTATACGCCAAGAACTCCAGGAATGCTCTGAAGATACGCTCAATTTGTATGATACGGCAGTCATAGTGAGGGCTCCAAATCACCGACGTCTACCCCAAGACGGGCTGCACGAGAGTCTTGTAAAGAGACACCAGGGATGATGCCTGAGAAAACTCTCTGGTGCTCTTCTTCATAAATCCCAGCTCAAGCATACAGCGCGATGCCATCTGCGCAATGTGATTCTGCAAAAGAGAGCTGGAAATCCTGGTGCACACCCAGGTCGACAATGCCCTTCCTGCGGGACAGAACTACCTCATTGATTGGGTAGGGGTGAATGACTGGAGAGTGAGAGCGGTGGAATGAGGTGACAGAGTTTTGTGACAGGTACCGGACCTATTCCAATCGATTCAGGATCTAAAGTTTAGTAGAAAATGATACCCCACACGCCTAGGTACCAAAAATCTCGAAAACACATTCGTAATGGGTAGATAGGTACCCATTTTGACCCATAACCTCATCCAGAGGGCGCCAATCGTTCCCGGACCCATTTCATTGAATTCAGCTACCAAAATTTAAGGGAAATGATACCCCACATGCCTAGGTACCAGAAATATTGAAAACACATATTCAAATGATAGATACCAATTTCCAAAAAACTCGAAAATCCAATTTTTCGAAATACACATTTTGACTCCTACCCCGCCCAAATTTGGTCCGATCAGGCTGAAAAGTTTTATTGAAGAGTATTATTCACCTACGCGTACAGAGAAGTCATGAAATGTACAATGGGTCCCATCCTTTTAAAATTGTATTCCCGTGTCCAACCTAATCTGAAAGGATCACCTGGCAAAAAACCATTCCGAGGAAGGTTAGGCAATGTTCTATTGAAATTAACGATCGGTCTAGATACGCTCCAACAACGTACCTGCGGGCAGCGCATGCAAGAAAAAACCCCGTGAGTTCATGAATACAAATGCGAAGGCAAAAGCATGGCTGTGGGGAATATTGGCCGGGAATATCGTGGGCGCCCTTGTGCCTCACCCTCCCAATCTGACGTGAGCGGCTCAAGTCAATACTGCTTTTGAAAACCAGTATGGATGAAGGATAAAATCATTAGCGTACCCTACAGAAGGAACAACTGAAATGTTCTACTAGTTCTTTCTAAAACAGTTTAATATTATGTCGCCCATAAAGGACCAGGTCGGAATGCACCCCCTCGAAGAGGTTATGGGTCAAAATTGGTATCTATTACCCATTTTGAATATGTGTTTTCGAGTTTTCTAGCACCTAGGCGTGTGAGGTATCACTTTCCACTAAATTTTGAACCCTGAATACATTGGAATGTGACCGGGACCCGCCACGTCCACTGCTTCCCTCATTTTCCCCATGCTTAATATGTGTTTTCGAGATTTCTGGTATCTAGGCGTGTGGGGTATCATTCCCCACTAAATTCTGGACGCTGAATCCGAAAAAAGGGCCCCAGAACGATAGTCGCCTTCTGGATGAGGTTATGGGTCAAAATGGGTGCCTATCCACCCATTTCGAATGTGTTTTCGAGATTTTAGAAAATTGTCTAGTACCAAATACCAGAAATCTCGAAAACACATATTCAAAATGGGCAATAGATAGCCATTTTGACCCATAACTTCTTCCAGTGGGGGCCAATCGTTCTGGGACCCTTTTCTTCGGATTCAGCGTCCTAAATTTAGTGGAAAACGATACCCCACTCGCCTAGATCACCAAAAATCTCAAAAATCCATCTTTCGAAATACACATTTTGACCCCTACCCCACCCAAATTTGGTCCGATCGGATTGATAAGTTTCGAGGACCAACCAGAGTTTTGAACGAACCACTGACCTAAATTTCAGATTTTTAGAAAATTTTAGAATTTTTTTAGAAAATTTCTACTGCTAAAGTCGGCGTGGACGGCGGGCGGACATTACTAATTTTGATCTAGACACCTTGAAACGTCCAGAAATAATTTTTGGGGCGAAGCGGAGAGATTGACTTTTTGCATGAAAACATAGGTTGATTATTCATGAATGATTCTAGGAATAACCAACCAAACCGATGGCCTTACCTCTTAGGTACTCTCTAACTATCATTATTCAGCCAAAGATTTCGCAGCTTCATATACTTTTGCCTAAGCGGACTTAGAAGAACTTTATCCGAACTTTTAACAACAAAATTTGAAGGCAAACGGAAATAATCTCGGCAACTCGTCTGACGTTTACCTTCAGAAACTTGAAAGATGACGGGAAAGTACAATATTAGACGGTTGGAGTTACCGAGAAGAGCAATAACTTCGTGGTAATCTCTTCCTTTTATTAATCCCGGAGAGACGATATCACCGGGGACTTTGGCAGCTCGAAAAGTCAACTTCGGATTTCAGAATAATCCGTTTACTCAAAGTTCTAGTTCGGAAAAGAGGATTTAAAGTAAGAGGGTCATGCCTTGGACTTCAATGTCATTGTATGTCTTTTAAATTCGAACACAATAGAAAAAGAAGTTCCCTTCGAGGGCATGTGTAGTCGAGAACAAGTTATAACAAGTCAATTATTATTGATGTTGCTTGAGAGATAAGTTTTCACACAAGAGTACAGAAATCACATATCTGTCACTTTGGTTGAAGAACAGCTCGCTTTTGTGACTGTACAGCGCCAGCATTGGCCACACCAAAGTTTTGGTTATTCCTTGAATAATCAACCTATGTTTTCATGCAAAATGTCAATCTCTCCGAGTCGATCCACAAACTTTTTTCTGGACGTTTCATGGTGTCTAGATCAAAACATTCTCACACACGGGTTGGTTATTCCTTGAACTAGGCGCATGGAGACTCATTTCTTCAACATGGGGGAAATGGGGAAACAATGGGTGCGGCGGGTCCCAGACCTATTCCAATCGATTCAGGATCCAGAATTTAGTAGAAAATGATACCCCACACGCCCAGGTACCGGAAATCTCGAAAACGCATATTCAAAATGGGTAATATATACCCAATTTGACCCATAACTTCTTCCAGAGGGTGCCAATCGTTCCGAGACCCACTTCATTGAAATTAGCGTCCAAGATTTAGCGGAAAATGATACCCCACACGCCTAGGTTCCAGAAATCTTAAAAACACATATTCAAAATGGGTAATATATACCCAATTTGACCCATAACTTTTTCCAGTGGGTGCCGATCGTTCTGGGACCCATTTCATTGGATTCAGCGTCCAAAATTTAGTGGAAAATGATACCCCACTCGCCTAGATCGCCCAAAATCTCGAAAATCCATTTTTCAAAAAACACATTTTGACCCCTACCCCGCCCAAATTTGGTCCGATCGGGCTGAAAAGCTTGGAGGACCGTCCTAGGCCGGGAACAGACCCCTGACCCAAATTTCAGATTTTTAAAAAATTTTCTACTACCAAAAACGGCGTGGACGGCGGACGGCGTACGGCGGACGGACATTGACCTTTTTTGATCAGGACATCATGAAACGTCCAGAAAAAAATTTTGAGCCGAATCGGAGAGGTTGACCATTTGCATGAAAACATAGGTTGATTATTCAAGGAATAACCAACCAAAATCTCAAAAATCCATTTTTCTAAATTCACATTTTGACCCCTACCCCACCCAAATTTGGTCCGATCGTGTTGAAAAGTTTCGAGGACCAGCTAGAGCCATGAATGGACTCCTGACCAAAATTTCAGATTTTTTGAATAATTTCTACGACCAAAGTCGGCGTGGACGACCTCCACGTCCAAAAAAAAATGTTTGGGCCGAATCGGAGAGATTGACTTTTTGCATGGAAACATTGATTATTCAAGAGATAACCAACCAAAAGGAAGTACCTACTCCCGTCGATAAACTTCAATTGAATCCATGTTTAATGTTTAAAACAAAAATTAGTCACCTATTCATGTCTGTAGATCCTGTAAATTATAATAATTGACTGATTGTAAAACCTCACTAATCGATTAGTTGCAATGAAGTTTTCAATGCTACAATTAATCGATGCTATTTAACATTGATCAAGAAATAACTAATTATTTCTTTAAAACAGATTATTCTGATTAATCGATACCAATTAATTCGATTAGTTATTATGAGAGTCGACATCGAACCTTCAGAAAGACTTATAACTATGCAATATTCCAAATAGGTACCTCCTCTTCCTGAAATGACACTGACATAGGGATGGGAAAAACCTACCGGTTTTAACCGGAAACCGGTTTTTTGCTCTCAGTTACCTAATCGGTTATTTTAGGTTTTTTTTTTTTTGGTCGGTAAAAAACCGGTTTTTTATAAAAAACCTAAAAACCGGAATAATTTTCCTGACCCATCACAACACAAAACTGAAAAAAAAGAGAACATTTTAATGAAATTTCTTAATCTAAACGGCAGTCGTTGCCCTCCGGTGAGGAATTTTTAATAACCATTGGCAACACTGTTCCGTAACTCGATTCCAAATTTCCAATAGCCTTCTGCTGGTTCTGCTTCTACAGTTCTCTTTATCTGTTATCAGTTTCTCACTTTCTCAGTAAAATTGTCTGAAACGTATTCTAGCAAATTTTGGGCTCATTTGGAGGCTTATTTCAAAAAGTCGTTTTCGAGGGTATCACCATACTTCCATTTTCATCGAAGTAAAAAACCTGTTTTTAAAAAAACCGGTTTTTAGAAAAACCGGTTATTTTGAGTTATTTAAACCACCAGGTTAAACAGGAAATGGAAAAAACCGGTTTAACCGAAAACCGGTTTTTTCCTGAAAACCGCCATCCTTACACTGACAGAATGACGCCCTCCAGTAATCCACAATCAGCTGAGGAAGAAGATGATGCAATGAACTCTGTATCCTAGCAACCTGAGCTCGCCAGTTGGTGTCCATGTTTTCTCATCCCTCACATGACGTAATTTCGCGAGTTTGTGAACTGAGCGGTACGTTGCTTACTTGGCGGTTCAATATTTCACTTAAATATTCGGTATTTAGCTTTTATATTTCAAAAAGTGCTTCTAGATAACCGCGAAATGTTCAACGTGATGAAAAGGGCTTCCCCATACGCCGCCAGGCTCAAGGTATGTGAATAGAATCAGACGAATCTAATTTTCGGTCAACCTGTCTCAACTACAGTTGGCAAAGTTTGGTCGACGTTGAATAGTCGATTTTGGATTTTCCTGAAACTGAAAAAAGTCCGTACGTGATATTTATACTACCGATTTCGCCGTGTTTGAATACGTCTTTCCCATTGCTAACGATGCGCTCGTGACATGGCGGTTGGGGGATAAGGCTTATTTTTCGTCTTACCAACTCTATTTCAGTATAGATCGATTCAGAAGGACTTCGGAAGAACGATGACGTACCTGAAAAAGAAAGGAATACAGTTAGCAAGTAGGAAAAATTCTGCAAATTCTTACACAGGGGTTGGTTATTCCTCGGACCAGGCGCATGTAGACTAATTTAAAAATAGATTTAGCGTTCATGACTTCTTCCGGTGGGCGCCAATCGTTCCGGGACCCGTCTCATTGGATTCAGCGCCCAAACTATAGTGGAAAATCTTACTTCACACGCCTAGGTACCAGAAATCTTGAAAACACATTCTAAATGGGTAGATAGGTACCCATTTCGGTACTTATGTATTATACCGACCACACCAAAGTATCGATATCAAAGTATCGATTTCTGTTCACTCCTAACATAACCTTATCCAGTGAGTGCTTGCTAATGAAAGTGCAACGTGCTTTGTTTATAAATTGTCTCGTTTCGTTTCGTTTAAAATTCGTTTATTTTGGAATTCGTGTTGTGCTTTGACTTTAATGAATTAGTGATGAGTGATGTTATGAGAATTTGGGATTTGCCCAGAAGTGAGGAGGATGCGATTCGTTTTTTACAAGATCATGACTTGTTGCCTAAATTAAAAATATGCTTGAATGGGCATGACATGACGCTGTATTCTTTTGATAATGCTCCGTTTTGGAAATGTACCACTAGAACGTGCCTGAAAAAAATTGGTTTACGAGTTAACACCTGGCTCAACAGTGGGTATTTGGCGGTTTATGCCGGGAAACAGGAGACAGATTTTTGGTCCAAGTTCCGAATCGAACAGCAGAAACCTTGATGGAGCAAATTCAACTCCACATCGAACCAGGAAGTATAATTATTTCGGACTGCTGGAAAGGTTACAAAACGGCCGAATTAGAAGCAGCAGGGTTTGAACATATCACCGTGAACCATCAATACAATTTTGTGGACCCAGAAACTGGTGCTAATACTCAACAGGTTGAACGAATGTGGGGTTCAGCGAAATGGCGTAATAAAAAACATCGAGGAACAGCAAGACACCATCTTGAGTCGTACCTAGCTGAGTACATATGGCGGTCGGCAGTAGCGGCTAAAGGGGGAGATCCACTACGCTCACTTCTCCTTGACATTGCTGCATTCTGGGCATCACAGGAAACCCATTAACTATTCTTTGAAATACAAATAATCCTTGTAGTTCTGTAATTAAAGAGTTGTTTTTCATGATATAATGTTCGTTTCTGTGCACTCACTGGATAAGGTTATGTTAGGAGTGAACATAAATCGATACTTTAATATCGATACTTTGGTGTGGTCGGTATAATACATAAGTACCCCCATTTCGACCCATAACCTCTTCCAGTGGGCACCAATGGCTCTGGGACCCACTTCATTGGATTCAGCGTCCAAAATTTAGTGAAAAACGATACCCCACCCTAAATTGCCAAAAATCTCGGAAATCCATTTTTCGAAATACGCATTTCGATCCCAATCCCACCCAAATTTGGTCTGATCGGGCTGAAGTTTCGAGGAACAACTAAAGCCGGGAACGAACCCCTGACCCAAATTTCAGATTTTTTAGAAAAATTTCTGCTAACAAAGGATGAAGTTCTAGGGCTTCACAATTCACCAGCAGTTTGATGTTTTTGTGCAATTTAATTTGTAATTAATCTGTAATTAATCAATTTCACCTTTGATGAGATGAGAATGGAAAAAGAATGTTGTATTCTTAAATAGAACTATGATTTGTTACAGATTTTCAACCATACCAACACAGTCAGAGGTCTGATCACGTCGAAACGACCTCAAGCTTCTGAATTGTCAGCCATCTTGGAAAATCGGATTCTCGGCGCACCGTATGAAGCACAACTGGAAGAGACCGGCCGAGTTCTCAGCATCGGAGACGGCATCGCACGAGTGTACGGTCTTCAAAATATCCAAGCTGACGAAATGGTGGAATTCTCTTCGGGCATCAAAGGTATGGCACTGAACCTGGAGCCTGACAACGTGGGCGTCGTCGTGTTCGGCAACGACAAGCTCATCAAGGAAGGAGACGTCGTCAAAAGGACAGGTGCGATTGTCGATGTGCCGGTCGGAGAAGGTTTGCTGGGCCGAGTCGTCGACGCGCTGGGCAACCCGATAGACGGCAAAGGACCAGTCAAATCCGACAACAGGTTCCGAGTGGGTGTCAAAGCTCCTGGAATCATACCGAGGATGTCCGTCAGAGAACCGATGCAAACTGGCATCAAAGCTGTGGACTCCCTCGTCCCAATAGGAAGAGGACAGCGAGAATTGATAATCGGAGATCGTCAAACGGGAAAGACATCGCTGGCTATTGATACGATTTTGAACCAAAAGCGGTACAACGACGGAGCTGACAAATCCAAAAAACTCTACTGCATATACGTGGCGACGGGTCAGAAGCGATCCACAGTGGCTCAAATCGTCAAGAGACTCAATGCTTCAGACGTTATGAAATACTGCATCGTTGTAGCAGCAACGGCTTCGGACGCTGCACCACTGCAATATCTCTCTCCTTACTCAGGATGTGCTATGGGTGAATATTTCAGAGACACTGGGAAGCACTGCTTGATCATTTTCGACGACCTTTCAAAGCAAGCTGTGGCCTATAGGCAGATGTCGTTGCTGTTGAGACGACCACCAGGGCGTGAAGCTTATCCAGGGGACGTGTTTTACCTACATTCCAGGCTTCTCGAAAGAGCAGCAAAAATGAACTCGAGTTTTGGTGGTGGCTCGTTGACGGCTCTTCCCGTGATTGAAACTCAAGCTGGCGACGTGTCAGCTTATATTCCAACAAACGTCATTTCCATCACTGACGGGCAAATCTTCCTGGAGACTGAGCTGTTCTACAAAGGCATCCGCCCGGCAATAAACGTCGGCCTGTCCGTCTCCAGAGTCGGCTCAGCGGCTCAAGTAGGAGCGATGAAACAGGTCGCAGGTTCAATGAAATTGGAATTGGCGCAGTACAGAGAAGTGGCCGCTTTTGCTCAATTCGGTTCCGACTTAGACCCAACGACTCAGAACCTTCTAAATCGCGGCCAACGACTCACCGAACTCCTCAAACAGGACCAGTACGTTCCAATGTCCGTCGAAGAGCAAGTAGCCATCATTTATTGCGGCGTTCGAGGTTTTCTCGACAAAATCGATCCGTCCCAGGTGAATGATTTTGAGAAACAATTTCTCGCTCATATGAGAAGCGTTGGCAAACCGATACTCGACAGTATCGCCAAGGAACAAAAGATCATCAAGGAAACTGAAGACAAGCTGAGGGAAACAATCAAGGCGTTCGTGGAAGGATTTACATCTAGTTAAAGCTTAAGCCGGGATTAGTACAAAACGTAGCAGCACCCTGTCACCCGAAGACACTTTTATTTCGTTCCATTTTAATTAAACAACAGATTGTATTTCTACCAGTATAGCGTAGATTCCGTTTTGTGTTCTCAATTAAAAACATTGATGATTTTATTTTATTTTTTGATCTCAATGCCATTATTGCGTGCATTTAAATTGCAAAACGTTACCTAACATATTCGCCATATTTTCTAGGCTTGAAAATATTTACCCATCTACATTGGTTTATATGAATCTATGTACTTCGCTACACTCTGGTAAGGTAACAGCGACTTTGCATTATCAGATTATAGAACTCATTGAAAAAAACCACTGTATCATTTATTTTTAACCTTAAGCTCATTATCATAAGTTTTTTTGAGATTTTTATAATTGAAATATCTTTTTAAGTAAAGACAAAACGCAGCAAATTTCTTCACGCGGGTGGTTATTCCTCGGACCATATCTTCAATATGGGGAAAACAGTGGAAGTGACGGGTTTCGGACTCATTCCAATTGATTCAGTGTCCAAAAGTTAGTGGTAAATGATACCCCACTCGCCTGGAACACCAAAAATCTCGAAAATCCATTAGTCAAAAAACTTTTTGAAACGCCGTCCGCCGTCCACAGCGTGTAGGGTATCATTTTCCACTAAATTTTGGACCCTGAATCGATTGGAATGGGTCTGGGACCCGCCACACCCACTGTTTCCCCCATTCGAGGAATAATCAACCCGTGTGTAAGAATTTGCAGATTTTTGGTTGGTTATTCCTTGAATAATCAACCTATGTTTTCATGATAATGGTCAACCTCTCCGATTCGGCTCAAAATTTTTTTCTGGGCGTTTCATGATGTCCTGATCAAAAAACATAGGTTGATTATTCAAGGAATAACCAACCAAAAGGTCAATGTCCGTCCGCCGTACGCCGTCCACCGTACGCCGTCCGCCGTCCATTGTCCACGCCGTTTTTGGTAGTAGAAAATTTTCTAAAAATCCGAAATTTGGGTCAGGGGTCTGTTCTCAGCCGAGATGGGTCCTCGAAACTTTTCAGCCCGATCGGACCAAATTTGGAGGGGGTAGGGGTTTTTTGAAAAATGGATTATCGAGATTTTGGGTGACTTAAGCCGCGTACACACTTGTAACAAACTCCCGTACCGATCCCCGTTCCGTTCCGACTTCAGGTACGGGGCGGCAAAACATCAAAGGAAAGACGATCGGAGGAACGGAACGGAGCTCGATCGGTCTGTTGGCGGTTTTTCCCTCCGCATCAAAGGAATGATCGGAACGGGCTGAACCTAGTGTGGACGGGGTGTCGTTCGCTTCCCCGAACGTTCTCCCGTTCCTAGCGAAAAATGTCTCCATATTTAGAATATTTAGAATTGTCAAAATTCTGCGAAATACAAATATTGGTTTCCACAGTGCAGTTCTCTGAATTCCCCTTCCCCGCTCGTCAACCCCCTTCTCGATGTTCTGCTAACTTCCATTTTTGGTCATTCGTTTGCTGTCGCGATGGAGTGGTCTCAGGAAGAAACTCTGGAGTTTATTGAGCATTATAACACAGGAATTGCTCTCCGAAAGCTTGTGTCATTTTTCGAAATTTTGGGCCTATTTTCTGGAGCAAAAACTCGAAATCTGAGGGATGCATCCGAGTGAAATTTTTGTAAAGCCCGCTGACCCCCTGAAACTTGAGTTCAGCCAACAGACTGTTCCCACTAGATTGTCCCCGCTTTGCATAAAAATTTGTCGTCCACCAACGCCGTTTTTTCCTATTTTTTCGCAAAATCGCATCGATCACAATGTAAGCAGCTGCGGCAACTTGTTGACGAGAAGCCATGACTGAGCGGTTGAGGAGGAACGGTTGATTCTCCCGATCGCCCGATTCGGAACGGAACGAGGTTTGGACCGCTGTGATGTTACGACGAAAAGTTCGTTGAAATGTTTGGAACGGAGGAACGGAACGGGGATCGGTACGGGAGTTTGTTACAAGTGTGTACGCGGCTTTAGGCGAGTGGGGCGTCATCTTCCACTAAATTTTGGACGCTGAATCCAATAAAATGGGTCCCAGAACAATTGGCACCCACTTGAAGAAGTAATGAATCAAATTGGGTATTTATTACCCAATTTGATTATGTGTTTTCGGGATTTCTGCTACCTAGGCGTGTGGGGTATAATTTTCCACTAAATTTTGGACGCTGAATTCAATGATGTGTGTCCCAGAACGATTGGCACCCACCGGAAGAAGTTATGGATCAAAATGGGTATTTTATCTACCCATTTCGAATGTGTTTCGAGATTTCTGGTGCCTAGGCGTGTGGGGTATCATATTCCACTAAATTTTGGATCCTGAATCGATTGGAATGGGTCTGGGACCCGCCACACCCACTGTTTCCCCCATTCGAGGAATAATCAACCCGTGTGTAAGAATTTGCAGATTTTAACATGGACTCATGTTTTAGCCATGACCTAACTACCAAAAACCGTTCGCCGAGAGGGTGACGCGGGAGTGTCACACGGAGGAGCGTCTGGGGGGAGTACCGAGCCGAGCGACCTCGGCCATTTCCGGCCCTCCTCGGCCCAACCTCTCTGTATCAACTCTCCCTTATCTTGAATCTTCACAACATAGATGAACGAACTTATAGTTTCTTCACAACGTCACCATTCACGTTCGCTTCGAGTGTTTTAGTTTATTTGTTTACTATTCCGTGTTTACTATTCCATTTACTAGTTCCGTGTTTTAGTTTATTCGTAATTATTTCGTTGTTCGTTATTCCGTTCATTCTCGTTCGCTTCTAGTGTTTTAGTTTATTCGTTAACTATTCCGTGTTTACTATTCCATTTAATTTAGTTATTCGTTATTATTCCGTTCCTGTGATGCCTAAGTGCAAGAACTGCAACCATGTCACCGACAAACAGTTTAATCTGGATCGTCACCAGCAAAGCAGTCGAGGATGCCAGAAACAGCACACTTCTGTTTCATTGAATTGTAATATGTGTAGTTCCGTAGTGACCTGTCGTGGTGATCTCATTGAGCACATATCTGGCGCTCATGGCGTACGTTTATCCAACAAGGAATTGCATTTTGACAACCACGCTGATTTTTTCAGTTGGAAAACTGGAATTGCAAGAGATACTAAAAAATCTAAGCCAGTGCCCTGCATTACAAAAAGACTTCCATCATGATACCAGTCTTGGGCCTTATAAGGGTAGAGCCTGAAAATAGGTGAAACTACAGATATAAACAATAATACAAATTTTACAAATGACCTTATAGTTACATATCTTACATATCTTTTTTAAACTAATGTGAACTGCTGGAAACGTGTTTTGGGTGAGTTACAGATATGTTCAAAATTTGTGTGAGCCAATTTTAGCTTGTTTGCTGAAACACATTTTCCTAATAATTTTTTTAGGCTAGTAGGTAGTAAGTTCCTATTCTACCAAAATCCCCGATAAAGAGAGAATTGTTGACGTTGAACGAGGGAGCACGCTTTTTTGAAACGAGCGCCAAAGGGGAAGAATTGCGATGGTGTGTGATATTGAGCCGAGGAGGGCCGGAAATGGCCGAAGCAGCTCGGCTCGGTACTCCCCCCAGACGCTCCTGTCACACGGGGTTTTATAAGACAAGAAGAAAATACCGTACCTACTTCCTTGTAAGGTAGTAGTGAGTCATCAGAAAATACCGTACCTACTTCCTTGTAAGGTAGTAGTGAGTCATCAGTCACCTCGTATAGACATTCGTAATAGACATTCCGATTGCAGACGGCTAAAACATGGGTCCATGTTTATCGGATTTTAGCCGTAGGCTCTAAGCGGAAAGCAGACGGGGGTCCAGGGGGCTTGCCCCCTGGCGAGGCCCAGAGGGCCGAGTTTTTCATTCGTCCTCACGTGATGTGGCCGAATTTTTCATTCGTCCTCACGTGATGTGGCCGAATATCAATTATTGCATGTCTTATGGAACGAATGTGAAATGTGTAAAGAGTAATTTTAGTGGAAACGCGAGAAAAGACTACGGATTTGAGTTTGAAGATGATAAATTGATAAGAACACTGATTTGATTGAAACACATCGATGTTTCTGGAATCTGTATAGTATTAGTTAGGTATATATGTAAAACAGTAAGCGTTAATATAACAAGAATTACACTATTGTTCAGCTATTAAAGTGGTTTGCTATTTATGATTCCTATTTGAAAGATCGAAAGAAGACATTTCGAAAAGAAAAACCAATGATGTTTGGGGGACGACATCGTTGTGGGAGCATCGATACCCATTTCTGTTTGGAACCAAGTTTTCACCAGTGAATTCTCTTTCTACAAAGACGGGAGACCTTCCAGTAAGGAACACTATAACCCCCTTATAGATAGTCATCGTGCAGGAGCCACGATCCGTTGCACCAGAGGTTAATGTCCCGTGTAGGATAACTGAGAACGCACAGCCGTGAAAGAGTCGTTCGCAAGGAACGAAAGAAATTATAATCCTGTTGGTTGGTTTTTCCTTGAATGACCCCAAACGCCTAGGTACCAGAAATCTTGGAAAACACATTCGAATGGAGTAGATAGGCACCCATTTTGACCCATAACTTCTTCCAGCGGGTGCCTATCGTTCTGGGACTCGTTTCATTGGATTCAGATCTCATAATTTAGTGGAAAATGATACCCCACACGCCTGAATCGCCAAAAATTTCAAAACTCAATTATCCGAAATACAAATTTTTATCCCTACCCCGCCCAAATTTGTTCCGATCGGACTGAAAAACGCTGTCCGCCGTCCATGACGACCTAGGTAGTGGAAAATTTTCTGAAAATCTGAAATTTTGGGTCAGTGGTCAGCTCCCAGCCTTAGTTGGTCCTCGAAACTTTCCAGGCCGATCGGACCGAATTTGGGTGGGGTAGGAGTCAAAATGTGTATTTCGAATAATGGATTTTCGAAATTTTTGGTGATTTAGGAGTGTGGGGTATTATTTCCTACTAAGTTTTGAACGCTGAATCCAATGAGACAGGTCCGGAAACTATTGGCGCCCACCAGAAAAGGTCATGTCAAAATGGGTGCCTTTCTACCCATTTTGAATGTGTATTTTCGAGATTTTTGGTGCCTAGGCGTGTGAGGTATGGTTTTCCACCAAATATTGAACACTGAATCCAATGAAACGGTTCCTGGAACGGTTGGCCTGGCACACTGGCACTGGGTCTTCCAGCAGGACTGATACAGCCCACAAGGCTCGACGACTCGACAATGACAGCAGCTGAGCATTCCTTGAGGATCGAACAAGGGCGCCATCTTGCCTCAGTATTAGTGTGGTAGGTAGTCTGCTTTGATGGCCTCAATTTTGTGAACAAGGAGTAACAACTCGGGCCAGGAAGTACCAGAAAGATATCCTTGTGCGAGTTGAAGCTTTTGAGTGACACTGTTTAAGGGAAGGCATTGGGTCATCCAGCAAGACTGATACAGCGTACGAGGGTCGACGATTCGAAAATGGAGGAGCTGAGCGTTCCTGACTTTATCACTGATGGCATGCCACAGAGAACACCATAATTTGGAGAGTTTGAAGTTTTCTCTTGTGGTAGCTGTTCGCAATGTCCCTCAAGAAGTGCCGCGTGCTGCCATCGATGGCCCTGAAGGTTACAAGCTTATGTGCCTTTTTGTGAACAAGATGTGCCGGCCAAAGGCGGACATTGTTATAGTGACACACGTCGTATAAAAGTTTACTATGGTCGACATAGAAAACCAAAACATGAGCTAACTTTATGTCTCCATGCATTTTTCCTTATCAGAACTTATGGCAAGACTAGGTATAGTGCAACGGGCTCCTCCTTGAATTATCAGCGTGCAATTCGACACAAGTCTGAAGAATGCTCCCGTTTAACGCTCATTCAAAGAACTATCTAAACAAGTTTCCTTATTGGTGGAGGATAAGACAAATACGTTTGTTGCGTACGAGCAGTGACGAGAGACAACATTGTTTCAGGTGAATTACAACTTGTCGACCTGGATCTATGTGATCTGGCCATAAGACTTTGCTTCCGAACCAGATCGGACGGGTTGTTTTCACGTTACAAATTCAAAGCATTTTTGCGCTCCACGATTAAAATTGTTCCATTCCTTTAGCGTCTCAAAACCCCGTTGAAAATGTTTAGTTACCCTTCAGTTATTGTCCATCATGTGGCAATACGATTGACGTTGGCGGCTCAACTCAACTTTTGGTTGGTTATTCCTTGAATATATAGGGGATATTCTGGGCGTATCAAGGTGTCTACACAAAAAAAGTCAAATGTCCGTCCGCCGTCCTTGGTAGTGGGGAATTTTACAAAAATCTGAAATTTGGGTAAGGAGTCCGATCCCGGCTGTAGTTGGTCCTCGAAACCTCTCAACCCGACCGGACCAAATTTGGGTGGGATAGGGGTCAAAATGTGTATTTCGAAAAATGGATTTGTAAGATTTTTTGGCAATCTAGCTGCGTGGGGTATCATTTTCCACTAAATTCTGGACTCTGAATCCAATGAAATAGGTCCCAAAACGATTGGCACCCTCCGGAAGAAATTATGGGCCAAAATGGGTATCTATCCACCCATTTTGAATATGGGTTTTCGAGATTTCTGGAACCTAGGCGTGTGGAGTATTATTTTCCTCTAAATTTTGGACGCTGAATTGATTGGAATGGGTCCGGTACTGCCACACTCACTGTTTCCCCCATGTTCGACTTTTTTAACGACTTAGGCGTGTGGTGTATCGTTTTCCACTAAAATTTGGACACTGAATTCAATGAGACGGGTGCCGGAACAATTGGCACCCACCAGAAGAGGTCATGGGTCAAAATGGGATTCTAGCCTACCCATTTCGAATGTGTGTTTTCGAGATTTCTGGTGCCTAGGCGTGTGAGGTATCATTTTCCACAAAACTTCGGACCCTGAATCGATTGGAATGGGTCCGGGACCCGCCATATCCACTGTTTCCCCCATTTTTCCATGTTGAAAAAATGAGTCATTCTTCGCCTGGTCCGAGGAATAACCTACCCGTGTCAGAATTAGCAGGGTTTTGTGTATCCATTCCCTTGCATACCTACAAAAAGAATTACTGAAAAATTTAGGCTAAAATGTTGATCGGTATTCAATCAAATAAAATCGTGTGCCATTCTTTAAATACGTTGATTATTAAAGGAATAACCAACCAAAACACACCTTATTTACTATTAACACAAACTCAGTTTGTGATCCAAAGCATGTCCAATCCGGTGCTTCGCACAAAACAAAAGGATCGGTTGCACCACAACGCTCTCACGGTTTTCGTTTTAAATTTCATAAATAGAACAATCCTCGCCACTGTGAAATAATGAATTGTTTGTGGACGATCGACAGTGTACAAATAATTGTCCTTGAAGCTCTCTAGCGTTGTCTTTTGAATTTGCAAAACTGCTCGTCATTTACGTTCACACCTCGGTAATTTCATAATCTCTTAGTCTTCACATTTATCATTTTGGAACAAACAAAGGATTATTTGCGTGTTGTCCCGCCTACTCTTCTACGGCTTAACTGACGTCCACGGTTCATATTTCGATAAAGGTTATTTTCAGACTGTTTCCTCGCACTCAGTTTACATAAGCTTATATTATTATAACAAAAAACGAGAGAGAGTGCATTTGCCGGAATCATAATAAACGTGCTGGGATCAGGTTGCGTTTGGTCATTTGAAGATTAGTCTTAAAGAGTTTGAGAGCACTGAAAGCAAAGAAAGTGGCCGATTGAATGACATTTCTTGGTGAAGGATCATGATTGCAAGATACTTGAACACGAAAAAGTCTGCTCGACTGTCTAACTCACCCATTCGATTAAGTATGGCGCGAAGTACTCAACTTATTGTGTAGAGTGTTAATAAAACGCAGCAAATTCATTCATACGGGTTGGTTATTCCTCAGACCAGGCGCATGGAGACTCATTTCTTCAACATGGGGAAAATGGGGGAAACAGTGGGTGTGGCGGGTCCCGGACCCATTTAAATCGATTCAGGTTCCAAAATTTAGTGGAAAATGATACCCCACACGGCCAGGTACCAGAAATCTCGAAAACACATTCGGAATGAGTGGATAGGCACCCATTTTGACCCATAGATTAGATAGATTAATTACACAGGGGTAGAGCACCTAGGCCTAGTGGCCCATTGTGCTAGCCCCTGGGTGGTCACAATGCAAGCCAGACTACAAAGGCAAACACGCCTGTTGTGATATGCCCCCGGACAACCGTTTTGGATACTTACTGCCGATACTATATTGGCCTCACGACGCCGAGTAAACGCCGGGGGTGCTGGGATTCGAACCAGCAGCCTCGAAACTTTGACCACAGGAGTCTCGAGCCCTTAGAAAAAAATAAGCCGAGGCCGCAGTGCAGGAAGGTTGGTAGGATGGTGGATGGTAGATACCTGCCTGGCGACCATCCAGCTATTTATAACGTAAGTAATGGTACGTAATGGTACGATGGTAGCCGCAGTGGCCTCCCACTACCATCTAACCCCTTGAAACTATCCTAGGTACCTGCCTAGCGTCTATCCACTCGTATCAGTCGTGTTTGTTATTCCATCCACCATCCACCTTTACCATCCAACCTCCTTGTGACCATCTAGCATCCTGCAGTGCGGCCTCAGCCGAGACCGACGCCTTAACGACCTCGGCCACCTCGGCCCCATTTTGACCCATAACCTCATCCAGAGGGCGCCAATCGTACCGAGACCCGTCTCATTGGAATCAGCATTCAAAATTTAGTGGAAAGTGATACCCCACACGCCCATATACCAGAAATCTCAAAAACACATATTCAAAATGGGTAATAGATAGCCATTTTGACCCATAACCTTATCCAATGAGTACCAATCGCTCTGGGACCCATTACATTGGATTCGGCGTCCAGAATTTAGCGGAAAATGATACCCCACACGCCTAAAAAATCGCAAAAAATCTCAAGCATCCATTTTTCGAAATTCACATTATGACCCCGACCCCACCCAAATTTGGTCTGGTTGGGCTGAAACGTTTTGAGGGGGCGACTCGATTTGGGGCGATTATACAGAAGAAGTGTCAGACAAACTGAAACCCATGCCAAATCTATGCACTTAAATCCAATTAACAGGCCATTTAAATTATCTAGGAGTTAGGAATAGAGATTCCCAGATTCAGAATCAGCACACATTAAATGGTAGAACTGCTTAGTCGGAAAATGCATTTTTTCTGGACACTGACATGGAAAATCCATTAATTAATTCGCAAAATACCAATTTTTATATTACTTGGCCTCTGTTGGCCTACTTGGGCAATAGGTTCAACAAAATTCATCCTCTCTCTCTACCCATAACTCCCCATTTTGAAATATTTTACAGCGTTTTTTTAAAAGAACTTTGGCCATGAATGGGAACTGCTTGGTCAGAAAAAAAGATTTCCAAGCTCACTGCTTGAGTTCAAGAATTGGTTGGTGATCTGTTTGCAGTGGACGATACAAATTGGTGATAAAAACTCCACTCTTCAACTTCCTAAGTGAGTCCATTAGGTGGTCTATTTGAAAAAGACAAATTATATTACTGTCTTACCAGGAAAGGCAATCTTCCTCATTGGATGACCAAAACTGAGGCACAATTTTCACTCAAACTCACTTGGGCACTGGACTAGAAGGTATCTAGAACCTATATTCTCATAGTTTGTACCCAACACGCACTAAAATTTGCTGATTGCTGAAGAATTAAATATAGAAAACAAGGTAAGTTCAGCTGGAATTGAGACACAACCACAGCAGAGGATGAACAGAAAGAAACTAAACTGAAGTTCAGAAGACTCCATATACCTGTACCCTCCCATGGGTTGTGGAGGGGTAGTTTCAAAGGAAAATGGCATCAGTTCTCACACAGACTTGAGGGGAGGCCACCTCTTGTTAACATTGGATTGGGAAAATTTAAAAAACCCTGCTCACATCACACCTCTTTTAAGAAAGGATAACGACCTATTTACTCATTTGCCACTTTCATGGAAATTTGTCTCACCTCATTTTCTCCTCATTGTTAGTTTGTTGTCCCTATTGGCTTAAGACATCTGAAGCACTCAAGGCTGATGGACTACAAAATGGAAATAGTTCAAAAAAGTTGTTTCACACATGACCAGCTTCAGTTCTCAGAAGGACATGCAATTTGAGGAGAGGCACCTGGAGGCTCCTATTTAACCAGTTCCTCCTTGGAGTATTGCCCTTGTCAAGATCCTTCTCTCATCTATTGAAAAATGACACAAATTCCCTCACAGGGGTAGGTTATTCCACAGACCTGGCACATGGAGACATATCATCATCATGGGAGAAATGGGGGGAACAGTGGATGTAGCGGATTCCGGACCCATTCCAATCGATTCAGGGTCCAAAATTAGTGAAAAACGATAATACCCCACAGGCCTAAGTACCACAAATCCCAAAAACACACATTCGGAATGGGTAAATAAATACCTATTTTGACCCATAACCACATCCAGAATGCGCCAATCGTTCCAGGTCCTATTTCATTGGATTCAGCGTCCAAAATTTAGTGGTAATAAATACCCACCACACCTAGGTACCAAAAATCTCGAAAACACGGCATTCAAATGGGTGAATTAATAGCCATTTTGACCCATAACCTCGTCCAGTGGGTGTGAATCGTTCTGGGACCCTTTTTATTGGATTCAGCGTCCAGAATTTAGTGGAAAATGATACCCCACACGCCTAGATTGCAAAAAATCTCAAGAATCCATTATTCGAAATTCACATTTTGACCCCTACCCCACCCAAACTTGGTCCGATCGGGTTAAAAAGTTTCGAGGACCAACTAGAGCGATGAACGGACCCCTAACCGCCGAATCGGAGAGATGGACTTTTGCATGAAAACAAAGGTTGATTATTCAAGGAATAACCAACCAAAAACGAATCGACAATCTTGTGCACAAACCCTGGGGCACCCTGATTTCAATAATAATTCAAAAAAACGTGCAGATTTGTCATCCCCTCTGAGCCATAACCGTCTCACAGACACCCACTCTTCTCGATTTCTCGTGTTGCATTCTAATTCCATCAAAAACGCAATACTACTAGGTCAACCATCAGAAAACCACCTCATGGAATTAGTATTGTAACGATTTATGTTCTTAGTAAATAATTTATTAACAATCGTTCACTTGAGTACATACACTGTTCACATTCGCGCACTTACACAATGACAGAATCACAATACACAATTGTTGTCGCACTATTTATAACGCGGCACGGCACAATTTATAACCCGAAGCGTCTATATCCAGACTCTGAATTGAACTGCACTGGGCGGCGCTCGTGGGTCTGTTTTATACCTGCTGCCTCTTGGTCGAGTACCTTCCAGAACGTTCCCTGGTTCCGGGAACTCGACATGTTGTCTGGAGCGAATGGGGAGGTTCCCGAATGTTCGAGACCCTTAATCCTCCACAGGTCGTTGGCCTTGCGACGCCAGCAGCCCATTTGACCGGCGCCGGTGCGAGCTCGCAACAGTATTCTGAATTAGGACGAGGGGACTGTACAGAGGCCTCAGCACGTGCTGACTGCTGGCTCAGAATATTCACGCACACCCCTCCATCAGGTTCTGGAGTCAAAATGTGTTTTTCGAAGAATGATTTTTGGAGATTTTCGGCAATCAAGGCGTGTGGGGTGTCATTTTCCACAAAATGTAGGACTCTGAATCGATTGAAATGGATCCTGGACCCACCAAACCACTGAAAATTGGTCCCGGAGCGATTGTTATGATCTAGACACCTTGAAACGTCCAGAAAAACGCTGCAAATTCAAAGAAAAGTACTACGTGGCTGATGGCTGAAGCCTTGAAAGCACACCAGGTACCCACAATGTAGACTGTAGAAGCAATTATGGAATTAGGATGAGAAAAAGAGATCAAGGTAAAACTGGGATGAGTTTCTATTTACGGCCTTTCCCTTTCTATTCGCCCTGTTGTGGTTGTTGAGGCCTCCTCTGAAAGGGCGAGCGTGAAAACGGCCTTGCTATAGTGGGCCCCGATGATTCCTCTCTTCTCCTACTTCATCAGATGATTCTCCTACTTCATACAGAGGAAAGTTACAAAAGACTCGAGGGTCATTACGGCGTTGCGGGGCCTATTTATCTTTCGCCATTGGGCCGAGATGTGCCTCGATTACGAGAAGACCTCGAGCCTCGTTTCGGATAATGTTCGCCTCAGATTGGATGTATCAAGCGAGTCTGGGTCGAAATACAATGTCTAAATTAGTGGGGTGTTACGCAGGATAACGTAAGGGCAGCGTGAATGGGCCAAAGGTCACCCCAGTTCGAAAGACAAACGTTTCGTGCGGAAGATTGAAATCCTTTTCGGGTGATTTCGCAAGAAGTTGCCTTTTTTGGGCCTTTTTTGACTGAGGGGAAATGGTTTGTGTTTCCGCACAGGGGCCCACAATGGTAGTATAACATTTTCTAAAAATTGAAATTTCGGTCATTATGGTCATTTAGCCCGATTAGGTCAAATTTGGGCGGAGTAGTGGTCAAAATGTGTACATTGAAAAATGGATTGACGAGATTTTTGGCAATGTACGAGTGTGGGGTATCATTTTCGACTAAACATTGGACGGTGAATCCAATAACATGGGTCCAGGAACGATTAGCGCCCTCTGGATGAGGTTATGGGTCAAAATGGGTATATATCTACCCATTTTGAACATGTTTTTTCGAGATTTCTGGTACCTAGGCGTGTGGGGTATCATTTTCCACTTAATTTTGGACGCTGAATCCAATTAAATGAATTCTGGAACGATTGGCGCCCTCTGGATGAGGTTATGGGTCAAATGGGTATCTATCCACAAATTTAAAATGTGTGATTTCGAGATTTCTGGTACCTAGGCGTGTGGGGTATCATTTTCCACTAAATTTTGGATGCTGAATCGATTGGAATGGGTCCAAGACCCCACCACCCCATTTTCCCCATGTTGGAGAAATGAGTCTCTTGGCACCTGGTCCGGGGAATAACCAACCCGTGTGTAAGAATTTCCAGCGTTTTTGACTGAGGGGGAAATGGTTTGTGTTTCCGCAGAGAGGCCCACGCCGATTTTGTTGGGTTTGGTAGACAATTTTTCAAAAATCTAAAATTTATGGCCCAATTACGCCAAATTTGGGAGTGGTAGGGGTCAAAATGTGTATTTCGATAAATGACTTTTCCAGATTTTTGGCGATCTAGGCGTGTGGGGTATCATTTTCCACTACATTTTGAAACCTGAATCCAATTAAATGAATTCTGGAACGATTGGCCCCCTCTGGATGAGGATATGGGTCAAAATGGGTATCTATCAACCCATTTCAAATGTGTGTTTTTGAGATTTCTGGTACCTAGGCGTGTTGGGCATCATTTAACACTAATTTTTGAACGCTGAATCGATTGGAATGAGTCTCCATGCTGTTAGTCCGTGGAATAACCTACCCCTGTGAATGAATTTGCATCGATTTGCAACGAAAACGCGGCAAAATCATTCCCAGGAGTTGATTATTCGTTGGACCAGGAGTATGGGGAAAATGGGGAAAAAGTGAGTATGGAGTGCCCCGGACTCATTCCTATCGATTCAGCGTCCAAAATTAAGAGGGAAATGTTACCACACACGCCTAGGCTTAGAAATCTCAAAAAACACAATCGAAATGGGTAGATTGGTACTCATTTTGACCCTAAACCCCTTCCAGTGGGCCACTCGTTCCAGGAGCCATCCCTTTGGATTCAGCGTCTAACATTTAGAGGAAAATGATACCCACACGCTGAGATACCAAAAATCACGAAAACACATATTCAAAATGGGTAGATAGATACATACACATTTTGACCCATTACCTCTTGTGGTGGGTGCCAATCGTTCCAAAAAAGCCATTCCGTTGGGTTCAGCGTCCAAAATTTAGTCGCAAATGATACCCCACACGCCTAGATCGCCAAAAATCTCCAAAATCCATTTTTCAAAAAACATGTTTTGACCCCTTTTTGGTGACCTTTATATTGCTCTAGCGTTGTCTCAAGTACGAAACAAACGAAAATACATTCAATATATTAAAAAAATAATAAATGAACGGCGTATTTTGAACTCATTTGAAAATGTGTGCGGGTGCGATTGTGAAGTTGACGCGGGCCATAGTTTGATGTGAAGGTGATCCAAATTCGAAACAAACATGAATTTCTTAATTGGTAATCCACAAACCCAGGGTGGGGGTCACCCCTCAAACGAGATAAACACGATAATTGTGGAAAACAAATCAACCACTTCAACTTTTCACCCCCTCGATACTCGGTTCACACATTATCGTAGCCACAATCTAAACCACCGCCAGCATCTTGTTACCGGTGGAGTGATTTTCATGCTCGTTCCAATTTAACGCTCGCTGTTGCCGCACACGTCTCGGTCAAATGGAAATAGCGCTCTAGTAAATTGCATTTTATTTTTCATCAAAAGCACTCGTGCCTGAAAAGCAAAACTAAATTCTCGCGGTACAGTCGCCATTAGGCGTTCAAACGATTCAAGAGGGCCCCCTCTTCCTGCCTATCGGATTAAACAAAGCGTATAATTGCAAGGGCTGATTGTTGTTGCGAGGAACGTACATTTCCCATTAATATCATGTGCTGAGGGGGTGGAAATCGGCACTCAAATCTCAAAGGCCACACAAACGGAGATAGCCTAATCATCGTAACGTTCGTAATTATATCGTAAGTGTAATTTCCGAACTGTACGGGACCCCCTTAGTTCCGAAAAATGTCCGCCCGAAATTCCGAAATGGATTGGGTTTTAGTTAATTATTCTTTAATTAATCTCTAATTAATAATCTGAAATTTGGGCAAGGGGTCCAATCCCGGTTTTAGTTTGTTCTCGAAACATTTCAGCCCGATCGGACCAAACTTGTGCGGAGTAAGGGTCAACATTTGTAATTCAAAAACGCTGCAAATTCTTACACAGGGGTTGGTTATTCCTCGGACCAGGCGCATGGAGACTCATTTCTTCAACATGGGGGAAATGGGGAAAGAGTGGGTGCGGCGGGTCCCAGACCTATTCCAATCGATTCAGGATCCAGAATTTAGTAGAAAATGATACCCCACACGCCCAGGTACCGGAAATCTCGAAAACGCATATTCAGAATGGGTAATATATACCCAATTTGACCCATAACTTCTTCCAGAGGGTGCCAATCGTTCCGGGACCCACTCCATTGAAATTAGCGTCCAAGATTTAGCGGAAAATGATACCCCACACGCCAAGGTTCCAGAAATCTCAAAAACACATATTCAAAATGGGTAATATATACCCAATTTGACCCATAAATTCTTCCAGAGGGTGCCGATCGTCTTGGGACCCATTTCATTGGATTCAGCGTCCAAAATTTAGTGGAAAATGATACCCCACTCGCCTAAATCGCCCAAAATCTCGAAAATCCATTTTTCAAAAAACACATTTTGACCCCTACCCCGCCCAAATTTGGTCCGATCGAGCTGAAAAGCTTGGAGGACTGTCCTAGGCCGGGAACAGACCCCTGACCCAAAATCCCTTATTCAAGGAATAACCATCCAAAAATGGGTGCCTACCTACCCATTTCGAATATTTGTTTTCGAGATTTCTGGTACCTAGGCGTGTAGGGTATCATTTTCGACTGAATTTTGGACGCTGAATCAAATGAAATGGGTCCCAAAACGCTTGGCGCCCACCGGAAGAAGTTATGGGTCAAAATGGATATTTATCCACCCATTTTGAATATGCGTTTTCAAGATATCTGGGACCTAGGCGTGTGGGGTATCATTGTCCACTAAATTTTGGACCCTGAATCGGAATGGGTCCGGTGCCCGCCACACCAATTTTTCCCCCCTATTTTTCCTATGTTCCACATTTTCGACGACCTAGGCGTGTAGGGTGTCGTTTTCCAACAATTTTTGGACGCTGAATCGATTGGAATGCGTCTCCATGCTCCTGATCCGAGGAATAACCAACTCTTGTGTAAGAATTTGCAGAATTTTTCTACTCTGCAATCGTCGTAGTGCTCTGCAGTGCTCGTAGAGTCGGCAACTTGACGATTTCCAAGTAAAAACGTCACATTCATTGCGAATCACGAGAACACGGCATCCTTCAGAAGTCAAATTTGAGACTTCGCCCGAGTTGTTGAAAGAGTCAAACGCACTTATAGAGATGCAAATGGCCGCCATTTACAAAGAGTGGAGCTCAAAAGGGAGAAACTCCGCTTGTTGACTAGAGCGATCGGCCAGAAAGCCCTTACTTCCATAACAGAAGGGACTATACACCATCGCCTACGGGTTTTAACCATTGGAACTCTTCGGTGAAAAGCTGAAGCCGCTCGGATCAGAAGAAAATGCGAGAGAAAACATCAACGTTGGAAAAAGGCTTTGCGATTCAAGGAGAGGCTTTTCGCGGAAGAATCAAGTTTGAAAAGCTGACGAGCTTTGAGTTGTTTCCATCAAGAGTGAATTTTTTAGTGTGTAGCGAAAAATAAAAGCAGTTCGTGTTAAAACTCAAAAGAGAATCAATATTGAGTGCTTCTTTACGGAAAAAAAAACGCTGAAAATTCATTCACAATAGTACATTATTTCTTAGTGCAAAAGTATGGGGGAAAATGGTGAGCGTGAAGTTTTCAGGACTCATTCCAATAGGTAGGTAGGTCTCATTTTGACCCATAGCCACCTACGGTTGATGCCAATTGGACCCGGACTCGTCTCAATGGATTCAACGTCCTCAATTTAGTGAAAAATGATACCACACACGCCTTGGTACCAGAAATTTCGAAAATACTGTAACGATTTATGTTCTTCGTAAATAATTTATTAACAATCGTTCACTAGAATACACTGTTCACATTCTCGCACTTACACAATGACAGAATCACAATACACGGTTGTAACGCGGTTGTCGCACTATTTATAACGCGGCACGGCACAATTTATAACCCGAAGCGTCTATATCTGGACTCCAAATTGAACTGAACTTCGCGGCGTTTCTGGGCCCGTTTTATACCTGCTGCCTGGCCGAGAACGTTCTGGAACCTTCCCTGGTTCTGGAAGGTTCCAGCCAATTCGATACGACGCACAATTCCTCGAAATGACTCCCTTAGCCCTCCACAGGTCGTTGATCTTGCGACGCCAGCAGCCCATTTGACGGGCACAGGTGCCAGCTCGCAACAATACACATTCGAAATGGGTAGATAGGTACCCATTTTGACCCATAACCTCATCCAGAGGGCACCAATCATTTCCGGACCCAGTTGGGTATAATATTCCACTAAATTTTGGACCCTGAATCGATTGGAATGGGTCCGAGACCAGCCACACCTACTGTTTACCCTATTTTCCCCATATTGAAGAATTGAGTCTCCATGCGCCTGGCCCGAGGAACAACCAACCCTTGTGAAAGAGTTTGCAGGGTTTTTCCAAAGCGAATAAATGATTACAATTATTGTCGTAGTTGTTATATTGATTGCGGCAGTGATTGTAGTTCTTGTTGTGCTCTATGGAGGACTGTGTTTTGCATGCTTTCAAGTTATTTGCGATATAAAATTATTATGCTTCCTAAATGTTTTTATTGGATGTAATGATGAATGATTTGGTAGCTATTTTGTGGTCATTCAATTTTCAAAATACAGCAATTTAATAAATTTTTGGAGTTTTTTCTCTAATATGCCGTTTTGGTTGGTTATTCCTTGAATAATCAACCTATGTTTTCATGATAATGGTCAACCTCTCCGATTCGGCTCAAAATTTTTTTCTGGACGTTTCATGGTGTCTAGATCAAAAAAGGTCAATGTCCGTCCGCCGTCCACGCCGTTTTTGGTAGTAGAAAATTTTCTAAAAATCTGAGATTTGGGTCAGGGGTCTGTAACCGGCCTGGGATGGTCCTCCAAGCTTTTCAGCCCGATCGGACTGAAATTTGGGTGGGGTAGGGGTCAAAATGTGTTTTTTGAAAAATGGATTTTCGAGATTTTGGGCGATCTGGGCGAGTGGGGTATCATTTTCCACTAAATTTTGGACGCTGAATCAAATGAAATGGGTCTCAGGACGATTGGCACCCACTGGAAGAAGTTATGGGTCAAATTGGGTATATATTACCTATTTTGAATATGTGTTTTTGAGATTTCTGGAACCTAGGCGGGTGGGGTATCATTTTCCGCTAAATCTTGGAAGCTGAATCCAATGAAGTGGGTCTCAGGACGATTGGCACCCACTGGAAGAAGTTATGGGTTAAATTGGGTATACATCACCCATTTTAAATATGTGTTTATGAGATTTCTGGTACCTGGGCGTGTGGGGTATCATTTTCCACTAAATCATGGACACTGAATCGATTGGAATGGGTCTGGGACCCGCCGCACCCACCATTTTCCCCATTTCCCCCCATGTTTTTAAATATGTTTCCATGCGCCTGGTCTGACGAATAACCAACCCCTGTGTAAGAATTTGCAGCGTTTTAAACAGTATTTCTAAGAACTTTGATCATTCATGTTTTCTTGATATCGATGGTCAACATTGATGTTTTCTGTCATTTTCCCAACTCCAGTCTCCAGGGTATAACTGGAGTCGTAAAAAGTCAGTTTGTTTCCACGAAACAACTCATTTCTCCAACACATGACTCAAGGCCTGTCAAGTTAGAAGACCTCGAGGGAAACCAAGGGACGCCATGAATTGTAACCTGTTCTTTGTCTGTCATACCCTTGAGCACCCGGTTTCCGCCCACGAGTGTTTGCACGCCCTCAAATTGAGATTTCCCAACTGTGCACCCCTTAATTTCCCGAAAAGGGTGAAAAGGACATTCATTCAACGGTTTGCGAATAGGAGAGTTTTACACGTAGTTATCGAACAATGCTTAGTGAGCATGTGCGAACCTTTCTTGGTTTATAGGCCATACTTGCCTCAAAACGAAAAATAAACATTTCATTTCCTTTCATAGTTATCGAACAAACAACGCCATTAACCTACTGATACGGGTGCTGAGAATGAGCATATAGTTTTACACTTTCGCAGTCCTTTTCCTGGGGGAGGGTATTACAACAAATAGGCCTAATGTCGGGCCAGGCGCAATTTTTCAACATGAGGAAAATAGGGTAGGTGTGGCTGGTCCCGGATTCATTAAAATCGATTCAGGGTCCAAAATTTAGTGGAAAATTATACCCAACACGCCTAGGGAAACAGAAATATCGAAAACACATTCAAAATGGGTAGATTGGTACCCATTTTGACCCATAACCTCATCCAGAGGGCACCAATCTTTCCCCGACCCATTTCATGGATTCAGGGTCCAAAATTTAGTGGAAAATGATACCCCACACGCCTATGTACCAAAAATCTCGAAAACACATTCAAAATGGGTAGATAGGCACCCATTTTGACCCATAGCCTCATCCAGAGGGTATCAATCGTTCCGGGACCCGTCTCATTGGATTAAGCGTCCAAAAGTTGGAGGAAAATCATACCCCACACGCCTAGGTGCCAGATATCTCGAAAACACATATTCAAAATGGGTAATAGATACCCATTTAGACCCATAACCTCTTCCAGTGGGTGCCAATCGTTCTGGGACCCATTTTATTGGATTCAGCGTTCAAAATTTAGTGGAAAATCATCCTCCACACGCCTACCAAAACCTCTTTATACTTCAAAAACCTTTTTTTTTCGAAATACACATTTTGACCCCTACCCTTCCCAAATTTGGTCCGATCGGGCTGAAAAGTTTCGAGGACCAACTAGAGTCGGAATTGGGTCCCTTACCAAAATTTCAGATTTTTAGTAATTTTCTACTACCAAAGTCGGCGTGGACGGCGGACGGACATTTGCTAATTTAGACGTCTTGAAACGTCCAGAAAAAATTTTTGGGCCGAATCGGAGAGATTGACTTTTTGCATGAAAACATAGGTACTTAGGTTAATTATTCAAGGGATAACCAAAAAAAACGAATCCTCCTTTACAAAGACGAGGATTGTGGTGGTAAAGGAATGAACTGGATGACATCCAGTTCATTCCTTTACATATTTACTTTATACATTGTATAGTATCTTGATGACCCGAAACGTTCAGGTTATCAAAACTCATTTTGACTATTCCAAGCACCTCTGCGTCTGTCGAAATTTCGTTTTGGGTGTCAAGGTGTGTAGGAGCTACGGACCTCTCTGTGTTTCGAAGCTTCCGGTGACATCCGTGATAAATTTGTCTTTGCCATTCACACAGTACCGTACCGTACCATTGTAACGGGGCGGCAGATTTCAAGCGCCCCGTCAAGAAACTTCGGCGGCGGGGGACGGAACGACCCCTCTCCCCTCCAAACGCCTAACCCCAGCTGGGCGGAAGGCGTGTCCTCATTGGATTGGGTAGGCGATGGGCGGCGCAAGACACCCAGGGAGGAGTAGAAGGGGAAGGCGACTTGACGAGCGGACTGAGAGAACGAACATCAGGCAGTCGTATCCGAACTCAAGAGAAGGAAAGTTGGAATCCCCGTTCGCCGACGAGGCGGAACGAAGTGAAGTGAACCGGGACATCGAAGTGAAGTGAACCGGAACATCGAAGCGGAACACCCGACGCGTAGCAAGTCAACCCCTTGTGAACCCGGTGTTGTGAAAGTGACCTGAAGGAACGAGTGTATCGTGGTTCCTTCAGGGTGAGAACTCGGGAATTGGGAGATCAGCCAATTCCTATCCCGTAACAGTGGACCCTTATAAGAACTGAAAATCCCCCGTCGGACCCGAGTGTTGATCCGTTCGCGCCCGATTCGACGGCCAATAGTCCAGGTTTTCCACGCACCGCCAGTCGTCGGACCTCCGTCGGAAAGAGCCTCGCCTCCTCCGGCCTGGACGGCGTTCCCCTGACCGAAGCCGAGCAGCGAAGAGCACATCACCCTGTTGTCTCCATCCGAAGGAGTTGGTGCACGTAAGTGGCGAAATAACTCTGTCTCGTACCCTAGCAACGCGAAAGTCGACTCTTTAAATCTGGCCCAAGCCCTGACGTTTAGTCACCAGAAAGCTGATCAGAGAATTGTAACTTGTAACCGTAGTATTTAGTATTTTGTCTGTCGTAGGAAAAGCAAAGGGAATTAGGGGAGGACATTAGTAAATCACTTGTATTTTTCCGTTATTCCAAATCAAACACTCCTGAGCCTTCAGCTACTTCGTAAATTCATTTGGCCTTCAGCCCTTCACTTCTACCTACTCACTAATTAGATTAAGTAATAGTCAGTATCCTTCTCGGCCGAGACATTCCGTATTTCATATTTCTGACAATTGCGTTATTATAAGCCAATATTGAACCCTTGTCTTTCAATCACGAAACCCCATTCCTCAGAGCTTGGTAAATCCAGGTGTACTTGGCGTCTATGACCGACCATCTCCGACATTCCGGACGGTAAGTGAAAGTCTTTAGTCTCCCACTAATTTATTCGCCTAGGTCTATTTCTGGATCCCTAGCCCGTTAGGTGAAAACGGCGGGTTACATCTTTTGGTGGCAGAGGTGGGATATTTCAGAAATCTCGATTTCTGTCGTATCCACAACAAGCGATCTTGACCAGGCGAATATTGGTGAGAAAAAGCTCTGAAGGAATTGGGTCGCGTTCTATAATCTTGAAATTCAAATTGTGCTAGTTGTAGATTCCGAAATTTAAAATTGTAAGAAACAAACAAATCGGCCCGAGTGTGAGGAAGCGAGTGAGGAGGAAATTGACTTCAAATCCGTGTCTAGGATTTTTCTTGCTTTCCACAAATCGAAATTTAGATACTGGCTCATTTATTTAGTAGCATCACTCTCACTGTTCCGAGGCCCTCTGTTCCGAGACTGTTCCGGGTCTGTTCCGGGACTGTTCCGAGGCTTGTTCCGAGGCCTCTGTTCCGAGACTGTTCCGGGTCTGTTCCGGGACTGTTCCGAGGCTTGTTCCGAGGCCTCTGTTCCGAGACTGTTCCGGGTCTGTTCCGGGACTGTTCCGAGGCTTGTTCCAAGGCCTCTGTTCCGAGACTGTTCCGGGTCTGTTCCGGGACTGTTCCGAGACTTGTCCCGAGGCCCTCTGTTCCGGGACTGTTCCGAGGCTTGTTCCGAGGCCTCTGTTCCGAGACTGTTCCGGGTCTGTTCCGGGACTGTTCCGAGACTTGTCCCGAGGCCCTCTGTTCCGAGACTGTTCCGGGTCTGTTCCGGGACTGTTCCAAGACTTGTCCCGAGGCCCTCTGTTCCGGGACTGTTCCGAGGCCCTCTGTTCCGGGACTGTTCCGGGAGCCTTCAGCTCAAATTGACATCCCGATTCCAGACCCGTCATAGCTCTTACCAACTGGGAAGTCCTTTCTCGATTCGTGGGGAAATTATCGGTCCTTGGTGCGCAAGAAAGTGATCTATCAGTTCTATAATTCTTTTTGTTTAGTCTTTTTTTTTCTTTTATTCAACAAGTGAGTTCGCGACAATGCACCAAAACAGCAGCCCATCAGTCGAGGGCGAAGCCATGATGAACGCCGTGACGGAAGCAATGAACAAACTGGGCGCCTTTTTCCGTGAGCCTGCTGCCTCCGGCATTCCGCGGTCGTTGTTCATGGAAGTCGACACATGGAACCCTGATGAGCCGGATGCTATCACGGCATCCGTGTTCTTCCAGGAGGTGGAGCAAGCAACCCAAGACTTTGACGAACACAGGAGACTACGATTCCTTCGTACCCGCCTGAAAGGTGGAGCCAAGCGATTCCTCCAGGATGGTCTTGGCGAAACCCCATACACGACAGTGAAGAAGGCCATACTGGCATGGTATGGTGAGGAAAGTCCCGAGAAGGCAACCATACGACTCTGGACAGCCCAGAGAGACCCCGACGAGTCCATCCGACGGTTCGCAGAACGACTTCTGGCCACGGCACGATCGGCTGTCCGAACTGAACCCAACCTGAACGATGCTCAACGTCGGGAATGGACAAGACGAAAGGCACTCAGCGCTTTTGTCCGCGGGCAACCGAAAGAACTCCATCTCTACTTGCAGGGTAACCCTCCGGACACCTTGGAGGAGGCAGTGGAGCGGGCTGAGGGATGGGAGGACGTAATGAGAGCGAAGCAGGACTACGATGCTCGATGGGACATAACCGCTGTCAGCGGATCAAGACCTTCGGAGCCCAAGAAATGCTACTCTTGCGGAGAACCAGGGCATTTTGCAGCAAACTGCCTGCAAAAACCCAGAAGCCCGCTTCGTTACCCAAACAAACCGGCCACGTTCGGCAATCACCAGTTGATACCGGTGCCGACGAAGTTACCACCGACCGTCCCAGTGCTGCCCTGTATGTACTGTGGTGATCTTTCCCACTTTCCAGTGAGTTGCCCCCACGGACTCTACGCGGCCTTGTTCTGCAATTTCTGTGGATCCCGTGACCATCTGGAGGCTGATTGCCTTAAGAAGAAGAAGACCCTGCCCATCTCAAATCCGCGAATGCACCAGGTCAGAAACATCAGCACGACCCAGGAAACCCAAGCCAATCTCACGACAAATAATGAGGACGAGCCAACCATTGAAGTCTGCGGAGACGAGCTGGTGGCCTACCAGACCGCTGTGAATTGTGTCATGAGGCCCATGATACTGATCACCGCCGGCTTGGGGAAGGAATCCCGGCGAATGGTCGTGGATACTGGTGCTGCAGTGTCCGTCCTCTCAAGACCTGTGCCTGGCATTGACATCCGCCCAACAACGTTGAAGCTATGGGGTGCCGACGGACAACCACTGCCCGTGCTGGGGATCCAGGAGGTACGTACCACCATCGGTCTGGTTACGATTACGCACGCATTCTATGTCTTCCGACGACCTGACTCCGGCTTGGATCTGATCGGACTGGACCTCCTGAGGAAATTACCCCTTGGCATACGCCCGGATATCGGCGTAGTGGAGATGAAGGAACCCACCACTGGGAAGATGATCTCCATCGGCGTGGTCGCCACTGACCCGGACCTCCTCAGGCACATCCGTCAACTGAAGGGCGACGGGATGGCGCGAAAAGCCCAGAAAACCGCTCAAGCCACGAAACCCGACACCGACAACAACTACCAGGGCGGGCCAACAGTCGCTTCAACATCTGCCAAAGCCTCTGAACCTAGCGTCGACAACAACCACCAAGGCCAACTGACCACCGAACCAACACCACCCAGAAAGCAGCCGGTGGTACACCCTCCGATGTCCGATGTAGCAGAGTTCCCAATTGAGATCCGGGACAATCCCCCTTCAACCTCTGAATTGAAGCACCAGGTGCATCAGCATCTGACTCATCTGGCAGGACCCGACTACCAATTGGTCAAAGACGGCCTGAGCCGTGTTCCTGTTGGCGCCATCATATTAAGTTTGCCAAAGGAACTTCTGATGGCAGCCCAATCCTTGGACCCCTGGATCTCCACCCTGACGGCTGATCCAGAGAAGTATCAACTAAAGGAGGAGGAAGGAGTCTGGAGGAAGGAGGTCGATGTGGATGGCCAGCGGATCACGGTGCCACTGATCCCATCCACCATGCGGCGCTGGTTCCTGACCAATTGTCATCAACATCAGTGGGCCGGGCACCCTGGCATAGAAACAACCACCCGTGTCGCAAGGCGGTACGGGTACTGGAAGAAGATGGTACGTGACGTCCGAGAGTTCGTCCAGGAAATGCCAGGAGTGCCAGGAGAGGAACACTCCCCCAAATTTGACACCACCAATCCAGAAACCCGATATACCGACCCGAATTGGTCAAATTGTCGGTATTGACTTTGTTGGGCCTCTACCTGGTCGAGGGGGTACCAAATACATCCTGACGGTAATCGATCAGTTCTCCAAGTACGCAGAGGCTTATGTCACCACGGATTGCACAGCAGTAACAACCGCTCGCGTATTGACCACAAAGTACTTACCAACCCATGGTGCACCTGAGAGGCTCGTCTCTGACCGAGGCGCCGCCTTCAGTTTCTGGGGTCGTCAAGGAGCTCTGCGATACCTGGGAGATACGCCACGTCCACACCTCCGCTTACCACCCACAGGCCAACGGAGTATGTGAGCGATTCCATCGCACCCTGGCAAACCTGGTGGCGAAACTGAGACGCAAAACCCGGGACTGGGAAGCCGCCTTGCCTTTGGCACTAGCTGCCTACCGCAGCCTTCCCCACTGTAGTACGGGCTATTCGCCAAATCACCTGGTTTTCGGACGAGAGCTGAGAATGCCGCACCTAACCGAAATCAGCATGAAACGGGAAGCAACATCGCCCTTGAAGGATCAACACCAGGAAATGGTGCGGGTCCGTTTGGAAGCCGAGCGACAGTTGAGGCGCGCTTGGCACACCCGTGAGCAGGCAATCAACAAGCGACGCCACTCTCGGGAGTTCCAGATAGGCCAACAAGTGTATGCCCAGCAGCTCGTCGCCCCACCAGGCACAGTGAAGAAGTTCTGGAGCCCCTGGAAAGGACCGCTCCGTGTGACCCGCAAATTGACCGATGTCAATTACGAGGTCCAGGATGTCCTAGGGAAGACCACGCGTTACCACCTCAGCAGGCTCAAGCCAGCGTTTATCAACAGCGTGCCAGACGACGCCGTCACCCCCGACTGTAGCAGAGGAGTCGCGCCCACCCGAGAGCCCTGCCCCTCCACCTAGCGAAGATAGTGGAGGGACGTGGTTGTTGGACCCCCTGGAATGGCCGGAACCAGTACGGACCGAAGAAAATCCTGAACCTGGGGCCCAGGGCCCTGGAAGATCCTCCAGCCGAATCCCGATTCCGATTAGGACGGCGTCCAGTCCATACGGGCTAAGACCAAGGCGCAAAACGATCGACTACGCGCAGCTCCACGCGGGGAAGATGTCAACACCTAGAACGGGATGAAGCGATTGAAGAAAAAAAAAAAAAAAAAAAAAAAAAAAAAAAAAAAAAAAAAAAAAAAAAAAAAAAAAAAAAAAATTTTTCAAGTTTTGTGGTATACTCGTAGTTTGTGAAATAGAATAGGGAATGTCTTACCTGTAGAATAAAATGCACAACACAAGTACTTACCTTGTTTGATTAATGACCGTGCCTCATGGGTCGGGACAGGACTGCCTTGCCCCCCCCCCCCCCCTCTTTTCCTTTGTTTTTCCCTTGTAATGGTAGCTAAAATCTAGGATTGTTGTTCAGCGTCTGGCTCTGTGCAGAGAGGGAGGTTGTCTGCATGATAAATGAGCCATTGACTGATGTACAACGGGTGAGTCGGAGCGTGAGAGGAGACTAACAGAAGGGCCGGTTTGTATGTTTCAGGGTATAGTGGGAAAATAGGAGATCAGCGAACGACACCAAAAGACTATGGCGCTACCTCGGCCGCGGGTACCGTCGTCGGTGAGCAGCACGGACTTGGAGCCCGGAAGTACGGAGTGGCTGGCCGTCACCTCCACGGTCATCATGGGGCTGGGCAAGCTGGTCGCGTCCTGCGACAGGATGCCAACACAGAGGCGGATTCTGCTGCGCTGCCTAGACGAGCTTGGGGAAAGCTTGAACGTCGGCGACTCGGGGGTGGACATGAGATCAAGATCGAGTGGTGGGTCGGTGGAGGTCGAGTCCCTGCGTTGCCGAGTGATCATGATGGAACAGCGGCTGCAAGCCATGACCCACCTCAACGACTCATTCGGATCGAGCACGCATCGCGCCACCCCTCGAGGATCGTCGACACCACGACCTGACAACAACGTGGAAGAATACCCCGCCCCTGCATTCACAGCGCCCGCCGCGGCCGAGCCGAGTATTGCCGACTCGTCAACTTCGTCCTCGGACTCCTCGTCATCTGAAGAAACCGCACGGGGATCAGACGCCACCCCAGGGCAACCGCGTTCCGGCTCCTCCCGGGCCTCCACCCCTCGGCCGGTGAAGGTCGTCCTAGCTGATGGGGATGCTGGCGCTAGTTCACCCGTGGCCCCTGCCGACCCATCCAACATACCACCTTGGAACATCCGCGCCAGCGTACCTTCGACGAATGGGAGCGTCCTGTGCTGCATCTGCACGAAACGACAACACCCGCCGACAACCTACCGCTGCGGTGGCTGTAAAGTGATGTGGAATCGGCTGGTGAGAAAGTGCCGGAACCTACGACCCACGGATCCCGCCTACCCGAAGCCCTGCTCCATCGCCGAACACGAGAAGGACCGCCCACCAACCTGTGCCGCTTGTAGACGCTGGCGGTACGAGCAAGCATGGATAGCAGCCAAACGACCTGACGCAATGCCCATCGCACCAGTCACCCCCACCGGAAGGAAAATTGCCGAGGTAGACCTCGGCCTCCGAAGATCGGAGGGGTGTAACGGGGCGGCAGATTCCAAGCGCCCCGTCAAGAAACTTCGGCGGCGGGGGACGGAACGACCCCTCTCCCCTCCAAGCGCCTAACCCCAGCTGGGCGGAAGGCGTGTCCTCATTGGATTGGGTAGGCGATGGGCGGCGCAAGACACCCAGGGAGGAGTAGAAGGGGAAGGCGACTTGACGAGCGGACTGAGAGAACGAACATCAGGCAGTCGTATCCGAACTCAAGAGAAGGAAAGTTGGAATCCCCGTTCGCCGACGAGGCGGAACGAAGTGAAGTGAACCGGGACATCGAAGTGAAGTGAACCGGAACATCGAAGCGGAACACCCGACGCGTAGCAAGTCAACCCCTTGTGAACCCGGTGTTGTGAAAGTGACCTGAAGGAACGAGTGTATCGTGGTTCCTTCAGGGTGAGAACTCGGGAATTGGGAGATCAGCCAATTCCTATCCCGTAACAGTGGACCCTTATAAGAACTGAAAATCCCCCGTCGGACCCGAGTGTTGATCCGTTCGCGCCCGATTCGACGGCCAATAGTCCAGGTTTTCCACGCACCGCCAGTCGTCGGACCTCCGTCGGAAAGAGCCTCGCCTCCTCCGGCCTGGACGGCGTTCCCCTGACCGAAGCCGAGCAGCGAAGAGCACATCACCCTGTTGTCTCCATCCGAAGGAGTTGGTGCACGTAAGTGGCGAAATAACTCTGTCTCGTACCCTAGCAACGCGAAAGTCGACTCTTTAAATCTGGCCCAAGCCCTGACGTTTAGTCACCAGAAAGCTGATCAGAGAATTGTAACTTGTAACCGTAGTATTTAGTATTTTGTCTGTCGTAGGAAAAGCAAAGGGAATTAGGGGAGGACATTAGTAAATCACTTGTATTTTTCCGTTATTCCAAATCAAACACTCCTGAGCCTTCAGCTACTTCGTAAATTCATTTGGCCTTCAGCCCTTCACTTCTACCTACTCACTAATTAGATTAAGTAATAGTCAGTATCCTTCTCGGCCGAGACATTCCGTATTTCATATTTCTGACAATTGCGTTATTATAAGCCAATATTGAACCCTTGTCTTTCAATCACGAAACCCCATTCCTCAGAGCTTGGTAAATTCAGGTGTACTTGGCGTCTATGACCGACCATCTCCGACATTCCGGACGGTAAGTGAAAGTCTTTAGTCTCCCACTAATTTATTCGCCTAGGTCTATTTCTGGATCCCTAGCCCGTTAGGTGAAAACGGCGGGTTACACCATAACGAGGTAAAACAAAATAAACAAAGTACACAACAACAAGTAACAAGTAAAAATCTTTTTCACGTCCGCATTTTACTAAAAATATCAGCGAGGACGTATTTTTAGTTTTCACGGTGGCTGCCGGAAGAGAACGGAACGTGTCGGAGAGTCACGTTGCCGGTCATGTCTGAGCACACATTGTAGTTTTCTCTTCGTCATATTGGTTGGTTATTCCTTGAATAATCAACCTATGTTTTCATGATAATGGTCAACCTCTCCGATTCGGCTCAAAATTTTTTTCTGGACGTTTCATGATGTCCTGATCAAAAAAGGTCAATGTCCGTCCGCCGTACGCCGTCCATTGTCCACGCCGTTTTTGGTAGTAGAAAATGTTCTAAAAATCTGAAATTTGGGTCAGGGGTCTGTTCCCAGCCGAGATGGGTCCTCGAAACTTTTCAGCCCGATCGGACCAAATTTGGAGGGGGTAGGGGTCAAAATGTGTTTTTTGAAAAATGGATTTTCGAGATTTTTGGTGATTTAGGCGAGTGGGGTGTCATTTTCCACTAAATTTTGGACGCTGAATCCAATAAAATGGGTCCCAGAACAATTGGCACCCACTGGAAGAAGTAATGGGTCAAATTGGGTATTTATTACCCATGTGGGTGACTTTAGCCGAATAGACAAACAAAACACATCGTCATATCCTGTTGTTTATAACCAGCTGCTAAACTTAGCAACCAATTTTGAGCAGTTGCCTACAATTCTTTTTACTGTCCGAGCTTTTTATTCGTACCATTCAATTCAATTTAATACAATTATTATAGCCTTCTAAATTACCTACGTTTTCTCAATATTATATTAGTAAATTAGTGTCGTAGTGCCCCATAGATACACCCATCTTGAATATGTGTTTTCGGGATTTCTGCTACCTATGCGAGTAGGGTGTCATTTTCCACTAAATTTTGAACGCTGAATCCAATAAAATGGGTCCCAGAACAATTGGCACCCACTGGAAGAAGTAATGGGTCAAAATGGGTATGTATCCACCCATTTTTTATGTGTCAGGATTCCTGGTACCTGGGCGTGTGGGGTATCATTTTCCACCAAATTTTGGACCTTGAATCGATTGGAATGGGTCTGGGACCCGCCACACCCACTGTTTCCCCCATTCGAGGAATAACCAACCCGTGTGTAAGAATTTGCAGCGTTTTTAAATTACAAATGTTGACCCTTACTCCGCCCAAGTTTGGTCCGATCGGGCTGAAATGTTTCGAGAACAAACTAAAACCGGGATCGGACCCCTTGCCCAAATTTCAGATTATTAATTAGAGATTAATTAAAGAATAATTAACTAAAACCCAATCCATTTCGGAATTTCGGGCGGACATTTTTCGGAACTAAGGGGGTCCCGTACAGTTCGGAAATTACACTTACGATATAATTACGAACGTTACAATGATTAGGCTAACTCCGTTTGAGTGGCCTTTGACTTTTTGAGTGCCGATTTCCACCCCCTCAGCACATGATAGTGTTGCGAGCTGGCACCTGCGCCCATCAAATGGGCTGCTGGCGTCGCAAGATCAACGACCTGTGGAGGGCTAAGGGAGTCATTTCGAGGAATTGTGCGTCGTATCGAATTGGCTGGAACCTTCCAGAACCAGGGAAGGTTCCATAACGTTCTCGGCCAGTTTTTTACACGGAAGGTCACGGCACGGACATGTGTGGATCGACCTTTAAAGCGCAAATGGCTCAGAACTGCTTTACCTTTCCCACTTTGGAGACATGGGGATATTGCTCGGTGGTGGTGCGGTGGGGAGGGGGATGGTTCCCTCTAATCCAGAGCCACGTTACCTACGCTCCTAAATTGGACCTTTTTGCCAATAGGCGGAGAAGAACAATTGTGTGGATCGGTCACTCGGGAGTCGTACGGGCGGGGCGCCCCGCTTGCAGTTCCGCTCTTCGGAAGGGGAAGTGCAGTTCTCCGATCCCCGTGAAACCCGTCCACGCAGAGCCCCCTACCGGCCGTCCTTGGCCTTTCCGTCCCGCAGCCTCTCCCGCGTTCCTGTGAACTTCTTTCTAGCGGTCGGCTAGCGGTCCCGTGTAATCCATCACCAGACCGGACCGTCCTCTCCCCCCCCGCCGTACACCCTACTTGGGAGTTTCGGAGTCTCCGTCGTTCACCGGGTCGCTCGTCGACAAAAGGTGAAAAGTGCGAATGGGGGGACTCCGCCGGTGTGTACAACGGAGCTCAATCAGCACTCTACAGTTGATTGAAGAGCTCCGCCGGCCAACTACAGATGATTTGAGAGATCCATCAGCGCACGGTGGGGTAGGGGCGGTGCGATACTTGAAAATATCGATATTACATCCATTACACAATGCATTTGCATCAACGTTCGATTTTTTCAGGGTTAATTATGAAACATATTGAAATTTCGATTTGTATTACCCCAAAATATCGATATTATCAATAGCTATACCTCCCTGTCTCTTAAAAAAAATTAAATAAAAAGAGGAAATTGAATTAATTGAGCACTACATGATCATAATATCTAGTATGTATTTTAAATAAACAAAAGAAAAACTTTGCAAATTCATTCACACGAGTTGGTTATTCCTTGGACCAGGCGCATGGAGGACTTAATTCTTCAACATGGGGAAAATGGAGGAAACAGCGGGTGTGGCGAGTCACGGATCCATTCCAATCGATTGAGGGTCCACAATTTAGTGGAGAATGATACCCCACACGCCTAGGTACCAGAAATATTGAAAACATATTCAGAATGGGTAGATAGATACCCATTTTGACCCATAACCTCATCCAGAGGGCGCCAATCGTTCTTGGACCCATTTCATTGGATTCAGCGTTAAAAATTTAGTGCAAAATATTACCCCACACGCCTAGATCCCAGACGGTTATTTGTGGGCGCGTGTGGGCCTAAATTGCCAAAAATCTCGAAAATCCATAATTTTAAAATTTGTTGAAATTTCTGTTTTGTTGTAGTGAAATGTTCCTGGATTGGAAAATTCCCGATTCGAGGTGAAAAAGCTTGTTTGTCTCCTTTCGGATATCAAAACCCGATGGTGATCGTGTAAAAATGATCACGGTTGTGCGAGGATCACTTTTGCATGTGGGCCAAGATCAGCCGGTCGCCAGAGTGACTCATACCGTCGTATTTCCGTGAAATTGCCTTCAGATCGCCACGAGACGGGTCGTTAGACGTCCGAGGTCATCGGCTTCCCGTCACTTCTGGTTTATTTCCCTTATTGGATTGGAATTATACACTTTTGTAGACTATTAGATGGGGAAATGGACGGGAGGGGCACAAAAATGACCACTTGAACGCATCGTCAGATCAAAACCACTTCCGCGTCATTTATTTATTTAGGCAGGGATGGTGGAAGAGCTGATTCTTGACGGTAGAGAGAGGCGAAGTTCACTCGGCGGGATACGGCATAAGAACGGTGGTACAAGATGTTTGTGGCAGAAGGGGGGACTGCAAAAGGCTTAGCAGGGCGAGGAGCGAGGTGAGGCACAGAGAAACCAACACGAGCCAGAAGAGCAGGGGCATCGATGCGACCTGAGAGCAGACCGTGCAGGAATGACACATCGGCACACAGGCGGCGGTCGCTCGGGGACATGTGCTTGAAGCGGCAAGCCAGCTCGTCGTAGGTGAACGTCTCGCGGGGGATAGAGAGCTTGCAAGCCAGGTACCGAAGGAAATCCCTAAAAATTCGATCAATCGACTCAGGGTGACACTCGTAGTGGGGGCTCCAAATCCCCGATGCATACTTCAGGACAGGCTGCACAGGAGTCTTGTAGAGAGAGATGAGGGCTGATGCTTCGGAGAGGTCTCGGGTATTGCGCTTGATGATGCCAAGTATGCGCATGCCCCGGGATGCTACCTGTGCTATATGGCCAGAGAAGGAGAGCTCGGAGTCCAATAGCAAACCGATCGCCGGCGTGACTCATATCGTCGTATTTCCCTGAAATTGCCTTCAGATCGGGTTACACACTTTTGTAGGTTATTAGATGGGGAAATAGCACAGAAATGACCACTCCAACGCATCTATGTAGAAGTGACAAGTAGCATGGAGGGAAAGGTGGTCATAGTATTCCATTACGTCACGTAAAGGACCACAATCGGGCCATGTGACAACCGAAGAGCAACAAACACTCCGGGGGACCCCACATGACTCGACAGGTAGGTCATAAGGTTAAAAGAGGAAACGTGACTCCACAACTCCCGTTCGGGTTGAAGCTTTGAAGGAGGAAGTCACATACAAGCTCAACAAGCGCCCACAAGGGGTTGAAAATGGCGGTGAATATAGGTGTGGACTGAAGAGAGGGGTTCTGTCAAGCTGGCCCAAACGAGAGCTAACCTCTTTCACTGGTGGTTTCCCATTACAAGCAGACTCCGATGACGAGGAACACGATCCTGATTAGCTGGCCATACACGAGCGGATTTTTTCGACGGATCAGGGATTTTTCCGAGAATTGAGAGAAATCCGTCAGTTTGATGCGTACGTTAGTGGAGAGGATCAGACCGGGACAGATCCGGCCAAAATCCGCAGAAATGGTGGTGGGGGAAATCCGCCGACCTGATCCTGACGTGAGTGGGGAAAACCTCTGACAACATTATTTGGCCGATCTCGATCCGTCAGTTCAGTCCCCATACACGAGCGGATTCTTCGTGGATTTGAATAATTGCGTTTCATTGCGCTTTGGATTTGAATGATTGCGTTTTTTTTTTTAAATAATTTGCGGATTTGAGTGCGAAACTATAACATGGGTGATAAAGCTGAGTGGAGCAACGAGAGTTTGGAAAAATTAATTGATTTATACAGAAGCCGACCTTCGTTGTGGAAGCTAAACCACGAAAACTACACGAACAAAAATATTTAAAAAAACATATTTGACGAAATTGTCAAAGCTCTGCGCAATGATGTTCCGGGAATAGATGTAAACAAGGTTGAAGCCACTGGGTGAACTAGTCAATCCGACCAGATCCGTCGGGCATGCTCGACAGATCTGGATCCGCGGATCTGACGAGGGATATCCGTTGGTTTCCCCCATACACGAACGAATCAGATCCGCCGTCGGATGTGTTCTCAACTATTCTCACGGATCGATCCGCTCGTGTATGGGCTGCGACAAATCTGAGATCCGCGGATGGGGTCCGTGAGAATTATCAGCGGATCTGATCCGCTCGTGTATGGCCAGCCATTCGCGTGGAGATTGACGCAATAACGATTGGTACCCACTAAAAGAAGTTATGGGTCAAAATGGGTACCTATCCATCTATTTTGAATACGTGTATTCGAGATTTTTGGTACCTAGGCGTGTGGGGTATCATTTTCCACTAAATTTTGGACGCTGAATCAGTTGGAATGAGTCTCTATACTCCTGGTCCAAGGAATAAGCTACCCCTATGAAGGAGTATGCAGCGTTTTGGTTGGTTATTCCTTGAATGATAAACCTATGTTCTCCGATTCAAGGTGTCTAGATCAAAATCATCGGACCAGGCACAAGAGATTCATTTCATGAACATGGGGAAAATGGGGAAAATATTGGGTGTGGCGGATCTTGGACCCATTCCAGTCGATTCAGGGTCCAAAATTTAATGGAAAATGATACTCCACACGCCTAGTCTCGAAAATCCACTTTTTCAAAATACACATGTTGACCCCTACCTCGCCCAAATTTGGTCCGATCGGGTTGAAAAGTTTCGAGGACTAATAAGAGCCATGAACGGACCCCTGACAAAAATTTCAGAGTTTTTGAAATTTTTCTACAAAGAAAATCGGCATGGACGGCGGACGGATATTTGGTCATTTGACTCATCTCGACACCTAGAAACGCCCAGAAAAATGTTGCGCCGAATCGGAGAGATTGACTTTTTTTTATGAAAACATAGGTTGACTATTCAAGGAACAACCAACCTAAATTTGCAGCGTTGTCTGTTAGGTGCCTATTCCGGAGTTCTCTTAAATGCGCCAACTCGAGCAAGATTCGCCTAAAATAATTTACCTCAGTAAAGGCAGATTGCAGCGTTTTCTCAACCTGATTGCCGTACTAAGTACCCGTGTAATAAAGTGTGTGGTTTCTCACCAGCAGTGCTGGACAAATTGCGTCGACCCCATTTAATCTGTCTTCCTGTCTTCCTAATTCAAACGTAATGTTTGATCCTTGAGCCGCTCCACAGTCCTGTACAAAAACCAAGGTACAAATCGCATTCGCCTGTAGCCGTTTCGGTTGCGTGGGTTCGCATGTCCTTCGCGAAGGAAGAGAACGTCCCGAGGGACCTTTTTAGGTGGAAGGAAGTCCACAACACTCCACAAGGAGCCATTCAGCCGTTTGTTCGCTGGAGCATGATAGGAGCAGAAAATGCAATTGGTGAAGTTTGAAAGGTTCCCGCATTGAACGAATGCAACCATAATACAAGTATTTGTTATTTCTGAGTTAGTTTTTTTTTAATACTGCAAAAATCCAGTTACTGGTCTGAACCTGTTTGCAATGGTGGTAAGCCGACATTGACAATTTACCAATGAGCTACAGCGACGATCCTGAAGGAAAAAGGATTTTTCGTTCTGGGCCGTTAACATCATTGGTATCTGCAGGCGTCGAATTCGCATTTTGGTCTCGTCCTTTGTGCATTCACCCCCTGAAAAGTGGATCACAGGAGATAACGCTCCGACTGATTCGCGCTCCATTGTACAGGAACAAGGCGATAACAACAGCAACCGTTGACGTGGCATTTTTCCCAGGGAAAATGTCTTGCTTGCATTCACATAATGCATGAGATTCCATAATTTGCCGGGCAGAGATGTAAGACTTCACATTTCTGACACATCATCCACACAGCTAAGGGAGCTAGTACCAGGCCTGTTGGCATCCTCCTACGGCCCTTGGAGTTGAAGACCAGTCACTGTGCAGCTTAGGAGAAGGTACCTGACCTATTGGCAGCCTTTCTAGGCCCTGGAAGCTGAGGACAAACCTCTTTGCAGCTTAACAGAAGGTACCCGACCTGTTGGCAGCCTTTTTAGGCCCTAGATGCTGAGGACAAAGCTTTTTGCAGCATAGGAGAAGGTACCCGGCCTGTTGGCACCCTCTTACTGCCCTGGGAGTTTAAGACCAGCCACTGTGCACAAACCTGAGGACCCTGAGGTACCCGGCCTGTTGGTAGCCTTTCTAGGCCCTAGATGCTGAGGACAAAGCTTTTTGCAGCATAGGAGAAGGTACCCGGCCTGTTGGCACCCTCTTACAGCCCTGGGAGTTGAAGACCAGCCACTGTGCAGCATAGGGAGAAGGTACCCGGCCTGTTGGCACCCTCTTACAGCCCTGGGAGTTGAAGACCAGCCACTGTGCAGCATAGGGAGAAGGTACCCGGCCTGTTGGCACCCTTTTACAGCCCTGGGAGTTGAAGACCAGCCAGTGTGCTGCTTAGGAGAAGGTACCTGACCTATTGGCAGCCTCTCTAGGCCCTAGAAGATGAGGACTAACCTTTATGCAGCTTATGAGAAGGTACCTTACCTGTTGGTAGCCTCTGTATGCCTTAGAAGCTGAGGACTAACCTTTTTGCAGCTTAAGAGAAGGTACCTTACCTGTTGGCAGCCTCTGTAGGCCCTAGAACCTGAGGACAAACCTCTTTGCAGCTTAGGGAGCAGGTACAAAACCTCTTAGCAGCCTCTCACCCCCTGGGAGGTGAAGATCAGCCACTGTGCTGCTTAGGAGAAGGTACCCGACCTCTTAGCAGCCTCACACCCCCTGGGAGGCGAAGATCAGCCACTGTGTAGCTTGGGGAGAAGGTACCTGACCTGTTGGCAGCCTATCTCACCCCTAGCAGCTGAGGACTAGCCTCTGTGCTGCCTAGGGAAATGATGCCAGTCCTCTTGGCAGCCTCTCAGCTTGGTAGTAACTCTGTGGTACAAATTGTTCCCTGCATAAAATGCAATAACAACAGTTTATATTTAACCTTATTTCCCAGACAGAGTGCTATCAAATTTTCAAGATTTAAGAGAAGAATTTACACACCGCTGCCTTATGTCCCCGTCTACTCCTGGCAGCATGATGAGAGGTACCTAGGTACTCTACTAAATGAGGTTTGTGAAAAGAGCTCAAAGGAGTTCGATTCAATATGAAAACGCCGAGTCCCATGGACTTTTAGACGACATGATAATTCAAGAAGTTTAACGGGCTTCTTCTGAGACATTATGAAATCAATTTCCTTTGAGCTGTAGCCCTTCAAGTTCCCTCCCGGTCTGTTGAGGTGCTTCCCGACCTTCGATATGAAATATTCCCTCCCTGCCTGCACAATGTGATTTCTTTCTTGAATTGTGAACAGGGCCCACACTCATGCGTTGTAACTGAGCAGATGAAATCTGCGTACAAAGCTCTTCAGCCTCGAGTTCCTGGGTTGGCTTCGTATATATTCGGCATTAGTGAGAGCACATTTATGTGCTACAATATGAGCTGCTACCTGAGTAAATTGGAGTATTTGGCCAGTGATACGCCAGAATAATATTTTGATACTTCTAAATTTGAAATTTGAGTCAGGGATCCGTTCCCGGCTCTAGTTGGTCCTCGAAATTTTTCATCCCGCTCGGACCAAATTTGGGCGGGATAGGGATCAAAATGTGTATTTCGAAAAATGGATTTGCTAGATTTTTGACGATCTAGCAATTTTCCACTACATTTTTGGACGCTGAATCCAACGAAATGGGTCCGGGAACGATTGGCGCCCTCTGAATGAGGTTATGGGTCAAAATGGGTACCTATCTACCCATTTTGAATGTGTTTTCAAGATTTCTGGTACCTAGGCGTGTGAGGCATCATTTACCACTAAATTTTGGGCCCTGAATCGATTGGAATGGGTCTGGGACCCGTCACACCCACTGTCTTCCCCATTTTCCCCATGTCCGACATTTTCGACGACTGGGGCGAGTGGGGTATTGTTTTCCACTAAATTGTGGACGCTGAATCCAACGAAATGGGTCCCGTAGCGATTGGCGCCCTCTGGATGAGGTTATGGGTCAAAATGGGTATCTACCTACTCATTTTGAATGTGTTTTCAAGATTCGCGTTGTTTGCGTTTTCACAAGAGCCAAACAATCCAAAATTTAATAAATTGTAAGTTTTGTCAAAAAGAATTGCTTTGTTAGGCGATTAAATGAGTAGCAACACGATGGTCGACCACTTGAAAAGAGGGTTGAGATGATATTTCGTTAGACAATCGTGTTGCTATATTTATCACCAGATATATCAGTAACACGATTGTGGATATTGTAACGATTTATGTTCTTAGTAAATAATTTATTAACAATCGTTCACTTGAATACACTGTTCACATTCGCGCACTTACACAATGACAGAATCACTATACATGGTTGTAACGCGGTTGTCGCACTATTTATAACGCGGCACAGCACGATTTATAACCCGAAGCATCTATATCCGGACTCCAAATTGAACTGAACTGGGCGGCGCTCGTGGGTCAGTTTTATACCTGCTGCCTCTCAGTCGAGTACCTTCCAGAACATTCCCTGGTTCTGGGAACTCGACGTGTTGTCTGGAGTGAACGGGGAGGTTCCCGAATGTTCGAGACCCTTAATCCTCCACAGGTCGTTGACCTTGCGACGCCAGCAGCCCATTTGACCGGCGGCACAGGTGCGAGCTCGCAACAATATCATGTCAGATTTATAATCTGTGCCTAGGCGGTACCTAGGCGAGTGGGGTATCATTTTCCACTAAATGTTGGCCCCTGAATCGATTGGAATTATTTCCTCAATTTTTTCCATGTTTTTTGTTTCCAAATAATGTTTGACGACTAATATAATAACACTGTACAATTCCTTGAGCAAATAGCTTGCTTAGAACTGCTTACTTTTCTATCTTGTTCGAGGTGAATAACGGGCGTAGGTTAATTCAGTAGAAGACTTGCGATATGAAGGGAGTGGGGGTAGGTTGCGGTACTCTCGATTCCAGAGCCTCGCTCCTCTAACTCATTTATCAATTCATCATTTCTGTAATGTTGGTTAAACTGGAATATACTCCGAGAGGATCCTATTTACACAAACAAATACACGAACCATAAAGTTTGCTCTCGACGAATATTTCAAGGTCCAAGGGAGCGAAATGCCGATTGTGCCAGGAACTACATTCGAGTTCGACCCACATAGTTATACTGCACGCTCACCCTCGAATCGGAGATGATACCGCCGGTTATTCGTTTCTATTCAAACTATTCCGTTTGTACCCCTGTACTGTTCCGTACAAAGGGTAGTTTCAAACGCTTGATTTATTTCCACTACAGAACCTGATCCTCCCTGTTTCTATTTCAGAAAAGCGGTCGTATTTATTTTATATTGAACAAACGCACCTGTCAGCCTTTTGACGAAGTGTAATGAGTTTTTTTTTATAACATAACCCTACACATTACACTTTTTTTTTTTTTTTAATAACTTAGTACTTGCATTGCTGATACTAGATAAGGTGAAGTTGGGCTCTCCGCCACCGACCGTTGAGATAACGGGAAACAATTTAATTTATAGCGATGTTTTCATCTTTTTAATACCTCCCTCTTTCATATCTCGAGTTGACCTTTTTCCGCAGGTAATACACTCCTAGGTACTATGTTTTTTTTTTTTTTTTTTTTTTTTTTTTTTTTTTTTAACCAATATTGCTCTTGTTTAACCACGATATAGTGGCGACCGATCCCGTTTTTGCAATACCTAACTTGTGGTATCTAAGAAAAATTTCGTTCAGGGACCCGTTCCCGGCTCTACTTGGTCCTCAAAACTTTTCAACCCGATCGGACCAAATTTGGGCGGGGAAGAGGTCAAAATGTGTTTATTGCAAAATGGATTTACGAGATTTTTGGCAATCTAGGCTTGTGGGGTATCATTTTCCACTACATTTTGGAAGCTGAATCCAATGAAATGGGTCCGGGAACGATTAGCGCCCTTTTGATAAGGTTATGGGTCGAAATGGGTGCCTATCTACCCATTTCGAACGTGTGTTTTCGAGATTTCTGGTACATAGGCGTGTGGGGTATCATTTTTCACTAAATTTTACACCCTGAATCGATTGGAATGAGTCCGGGACCCACTGTTTCCCCCAATGTTGAAGAAATGAGTCACCATGCGCTCAGTCCGAGGACTAACCAACCCCTGTGAATGAATTTTTTGGTCTAGACACTTTGAATCGCTCAGAAAATGATTTTGGGCCGAATCGGCGTCCAACGTTTATTTATATATATTTTTTTTAAATAGAACTTTATTTGTACAATGTACATTTTATTTTTTCTCGTATGACATGTTAGTAGGCAAAGCATAATTCACTTGGAACGTGACGAGAGGTGCGTGTCCATTGATACGCCTCTCAAAAATCAGGTACATTATGTGTTGACAGTCTTAACAGTGTTAGTTTAAATAGTTAATAGAAAATAAATTATATGTTCAACAGGTATGTTAATTTCGATTAACACTTAGATGTTTAACACAAGTGTATCACATTGAATTGTACTAATCAGGTATTAACGGTTAGATCAATTGTTCTGTTTCTTTTCAGCCTTCTTTGGTCTCGAGCAGGTGGTTGATTAATCAGTAGATTTTGGAGTTCCATGTTATTAGGCGGGAGTAACTATGACTCTCTTCGTTAATGTTGGGATGTCAGATAGTTACCAGGTGAGCTTACGAGCGAACCCAGGGAGCATGTTTCCTTTAAAAATGGCTGTATGGCCAGGAAGCGGCCCCTGAAGGCTTTGAAAGCACCGCCAAGATCAACCCTTCACTGGGAGAGGCAAGGACGATATGCGGTGGTGGCCGTAGTTGGAGATGATGTCTTCATGGCATCGGGCCCAGCTATTGGAATGCACCTACCGCTGCTCTGGCTCAGCCATCCGGCTCTGATTGTGCAGCCACTGCTGGCGATCCTGTGTGGTTCCACTTGCGCCAGAAATGCTGTATCTTTCAACCCGGCAGCCGTCCACATGTGCTGGTGCCGACTTGTGCACCGGCGTGGATGGCTGGGATGTGGATTGTCAGCCAGGCCCGGGGGCCGACGTTACCACCGAAAGCAGGGCTTCGACAAGAGGAGTGGTCCGGAATGGAATACATCAAACTCTGGGGATCAAGTCCCCATAACTGTCCAAGTTTAGGAGTGGGCGCTCTCCCAGCCATCCACGCCGGTGCACAAGTCGGCACCAGCACATGTGGACGGCTGCCGGGTTGAAAGATACAGCATTTCTGACGCAAGTGGAACCACACAGGATCGCCAGCAGCGGCTGCACAATCAGAGCCGGATGGCTGAGCCAGAGCAGCGGTAGGTGCATTCCAATAGCTGGGCCCGATGCCATGAAGACATCATCTCCAACTACGGCCACCACCGCATATCGTCCTTGCCTCTCCCAGTGAAGGGTTGATCTTGGCGGTGCTTTCAAAGCCTTCAGGGGCCGCTTCCTGGCCATACAGCCATTTTTAAAGGAAACATGCTCCCTGGGTTCGCTCGTAAGCTCACCGATGAACCAATGATGTTCATTAGCTCATGTGCTATTCTCATTGTGCTGGTTACTCAGTCACACGTTGTCCGTGAGATCGCACATTAAACCGTGTGTGAACGGCTGAAGGAACAATTGAACATTCCAAAATCTCACGCGATTGCACCGCAGTCCGTTCAAATCGCTTGAAAACCTCACTGAATACAAGATAATTATCGATTTTCCCCACTTTGCTCGCTTGTTTTGTGTAATGCCGTGAGATCCAACGTCCGAAACGGCTTTCATGAGTTTACTTTTGTACGAGTTACAGACCAACGGACTTTCATGAATGGCGAAAAACTGGAATTCAAACTGGAAATGTATTTCGACTTATTGCCAATATGTCACATAATGGGAAAAACGAATAACTCAGAGCTCACAGTACACCGAATGACGCACGGAAGGGTTATTATAAAAGATTCCCTCTTCTCAGAAAGTAATTTTAAGCTCCTCTCATCGTTTTCTTATCTCCCTTCGTATTCAACGTTCTATTCTTTGCATTTCTTTTTGTTCAACCCCACTTCACGGAGGTATCGTCGACTTTGTCCGAAGCTTTTCCCTTCTTAGTTGCGCCCACTCAAATTAGTCCCATCTTTTCAGTGCAAGTCTTCGTGATTGCCTTTTTTTTTTTTTGCTTGAAAAGATATCCCGACCCAAGTAAGCTATTCGAGGAGGATGAGTAAAATATTCTGCACAAATTAAAAGTAATATCAAATTGCCTCATAGGTATGAGAAGAACGCTGCAAATACTTTCACAGGGGTCGGTTATTTCGCGGATCAGTCAAATGGAGACTCATTTCTTCAAAATGGGGAAAATGGGGGAGTGGCCGGGAGACCCATTAAATTGAATTCAGCGTCCAAAATTTAGTGGAAAATGATACTCCACAAGGTTCCAGAAATTTTGAATACACGTATTCAAAATAGGTGAATAGGTACCCATTTTGACCCATAACTTCTCTCAGTGGGCGCAAATCGTTAGGTACTAGAAATCTCGGAAATTTTCAACTACCAAAAACGGCGTCCACGCCGTATGCCGTCCGGGCATTTTTTGGAATTAGAAGATTTTCTAAAAATCTGAAATTTGAGTCAGGGGTCTGTTCCCGGCCTAAGTTGGTCCTCGAAAGTTTTCAGCCCGATCGGACCAAATTTGGGAGGGATAGAGGTCAGAATGTGTATGTCGAAAAATGAATTTTCGAAATTTATGGCGACTTGGCGCGTGAGGTACCATTTGCCACTAAATTTAGGACGCTGAATCCAATAAAATGGGTCCCGGAACGATTGGCGCCCTCCGAATGAGGTTATGGGTCAAAATGGGTAACTATCTACTCATTCTGAATGTGTTTTCAAGATTTTTGGTACCTAGGCGTGTGGGGTATCATTTTCCACTAAATTTTGGACGCTAAATCGATTGGAATTGGTCCGGGATCCGCCACACCCGCTGTTTCTCTCATTTTTTATCTAGACACCTTGAAACGCCCAGAAAAATTTGTGGGGTCGAATCGGAGGGATTGAATTGCATGAAAACATAGGTTAACTATCCCAGGAATAACCCACCAAGTTTTATGAAAATTCAATTCACTGCACACTACGTACAGTGAATGGATGCGTATGATTCTTGAAATACAGGACCAGTCGAGTTGATGTTTATCAGAGATTCCTCCTAACACCTGACGTCACTTTAGGTTGCATGGCCGACCGAGTGGAAAATGAACACGTAGAAACATGACGGGTTAATTTTTTTCGAAAGGGCGACAATGACTAAACGGGGTCGATGAAGAAGTGAAAGCTTGCGCAACAATAGGAACGACAGGCCCTTCAAGGAGAGCGTCTTCCTGCGTTTATACGAGGGAAACAATTAATGAAAGGAAGCACCTGAGGATGAGAGGGAAGAAAGGGGTAAAGAAATGCGCAGGAATCTCCCAGACTTGATTACATACTAAGATTACTTTCAAATTAAGGACGAACAGGTTCTGAGGGATTAACGGGCTCAAGCAGACAGATTTCAAAATGGTGAAGAGGGTGAGCAACGTTGGCAAAATGTACGAGAGACGTCGACTTAATTAGAAGGAGCCTTTAGCGTTCATTTGACGTACAAAATTCAGGAGAAACAACCTAGTTTACTGTTTTAATATAAGATGAAAAACCATTGCAAATTCCTTCACGGGGGTTGGTCATTCCTCAGATCAGGAGACTCATTCCAATCGATTGAGCGTCAAAAAATTAGTGGAAAACTAAAGCCCATAGATTAGATAGATTAATTACACAGGGGTATAGGGGGTGCCCACTGCAGTCTTCACAGCATTGTCCACCCCCGCACTTAGGCCTAGTGGCCCATTGTGCTAGCCCCTGAGTGGTCACAAAGCAAGCCAGACCACAAAGGCAAACACGCATGTTGTGATAAGCTCTGGACAACCGTTTTGGATACTTACTGCCGGTACTATATTGGCCTCACATGCCGGGGGTGCTGGATTCAAACCCGCAGCCTCAAAACTGTGACCACAGGAGTCTCGAGCCCTTAGAGACCGACGCCTTAACGACCTCAGCCACCTCGGCCCCCATAGCCTATAGCCCATATGCATAAGTCGTCGAACATGGAGAAAACGGGGGACACAGTGGGTGTGGCGGGTCCCAAACCCATTCCAATCGATTCAGGGTCCAAGATTTAGTGGAAAAAGATACCCCACAAGCCCAGGTATCAGTAATCTCGAAAACACATTCGAAATGGGTAGATAGGCACACATTATCTGGGCGCCAATCGTTCCAGGACCCATAATATTGGATTCAGCGGCAACAATTTAGAGGAAAATAATACCCTACACATCTAGATTGCTAAAAATCTCGAAAATCAATTTTTCAAAACATACATTTTGACCTCTACCCCTACCCCGCTCTAAGTCCACGCCTATATAGGTAGTAGAACATTTTCTCTACCTTCTTACTAACTTCTTACTCTCTATCTTAAAATTCGGTCAGGGGTCTGTTCCCGGCCTAGGACGGTCCTCGAAACTTTTCAGCCCGATCGGACCAAATTTGGAGGGGGTAGGGGTCAAAATGTGTTTTTTGAAAAACGGATTTTCGAGATTTTGGGTGATCTAGGCGTGTGGGGTATCATTTTCCACTGAATTTTGCACGCTGAATCCAATGAAGTGGGTCCCAGAACGATTGGCACCCACTGGAAAAAGTCATTGGTCAAATTGAGTATTTATTACCCATTTTGAATATGTGTTTTTGGGATTTCTGGAACCTAGGCGTGTGGGGTATCATTTTCCACTATATTTTGAACCCTGAATCGATTGGAATGGGTCCGGGACCCGCCGCACCCACTGTTTCCCCCATTTTCCCCATGTTGAAGAAATGAGTCTCCTTGCGCCAGGTCCGAGGAATAACCAACCCGTGTGTAAGAATTTGCAGCGTTTTTAGAGTAATTTCTACTACCAAGAGATTGACTTTTTGCATGGAAATTGAATAATTATTCAAGGATCAACCAACCAGATGAAGGAAATTTGACTTAGAGAATCCGTCAACTATACTAGTGCGGGCCCAAAACCACCAGGTTCTCATTCTCCTCTGAAGGCCGTTAAACCGTTCTGGCTGCAGCATCCGGGAGGTGGTACCTGCAAGTCGCGCCCTGGTCGTAATACCTACCGTCTTTTCACTGATAAACCACGAACGCAGAAGCCGAGGTCGTATATCAGGATTAGAACTGGATCCCCGATGACGCCTGACCTATAGTTTCTCGTTGCGCAAGCCCTTGTAAACCCCCGGGAACATCCTCCCTAAAAACGAGCTTACGCTCCTTTCAAGACTTTATTTTTAGAACTTGAAGTGAAAGTCATGCATCTGCACGGGCTCTTTATCTTATTAAGAGCAGAGAGCGGCTCGATCGTGATAACTCGAACGCTGTTTGGAAACGACCTTCAGCCTGGAGAAATCCCCGCTGCAAATGGCAACAACGAAGACGTGGGTCGACTATGGCAACACCTCTGTAGCGTAGGCAATAGGTGCCATTCTGCAGGAGGATAAGCTAACGTCACAAATAGGCGAGAAAATTCTTACACACGAGTTGGTTATTCCTCGAACCAGGCGCAATGAGAGTAATTTAAACCTCGGACCAGGCGCATGGAGGTTAATTTCTTCAACATGGGGAAAACGGGGGAAACAGTGGGTGTGGCGGGTCCCGGACCCATTCCAATCGATTCGGAGTCCAAAAGTTAGTGGAAAATCATACCCCACAGGCCTAGGTACCAGAAATCTCGAAAACACATTCGAAATGGGTACATAGGTACCCTTTTTGACCTATAACCTCTTCCAGTTGGTGCCAATCGTTCTGGGACCCTTTTTATTGGGTTCAGCGTCCAGAATTTAGTGGAAAATGATACCCCACACACCTAGATTGCAAAAAATCTAAAAAATCCTTTTTTCAAAATACACTCAAAATGTGTATGTTACCTCTACCTCACCCAAATTCGTTCGGGTTGAAAAATTTCGAGGACCAACTAGAGCCTGAAACGTGGGTCCCTGACCAAAATTTCAGATTTTTAGAAAATTTTCTACTATTAAAGTTGGCGTGGATGGCGATCTTCATGTTTCGATAAAACCGCGCCGCATCTCTTCTCTACGCCCCGTCCTCGGCCGCATCTCTTCTTTATGCACCGTCTTGCGTCGTCTTCGGTTAATGTCAACGTTTAGTGCTCCTGTAGTAGCTGTAATCTTGGCCAATACAATGGAGCAAGCGAAAGAGAAGTTGAATGAGACCATGTCCAGAGTGGGAGCATGGATGGATGGACACAGTCTCTCACTAGCCACTGCCAAGACAGAGGTGGTACTATTCACACAAAAACGCATCCCAAATATCAAGCAAATCAGAGCGGGGGAAGTTGAGGTGGAAACAAAACCAGTAGTCAGGTACTTGGGAATAATGCTGGATACCAAGATAACTTTTGGGGAGCACATAAGGATGGCAGCAGCCAAGGCAGCAAAGACAACAGCAGCCCTGAGTCGACTAATGTCAAACATTCAAGGACCTAGACCGTGTAAGAGACAACTATTAATGTCAGTTGTACACTCCATCCTGCTATATGGAGCAGAAGTGTGGGCGGACGCTCTGAATGTCAAATGCCACCAAAAACGGATGCTCACTGTGCAAAGAAGAGGGGCGCTTCGCATAGTGAGCGCCTATAAGACAGTATCGGAACCAGCCGTGCTCCTCCTAGCGGGAGTGATACCAATACATCTGCTTGCAAGGGAGAGGAAAAGGATGTACGAGCGAAGGGAAGAGGAGCCACGGCCTCAATTAGCCAAACAAGAGCGGGAACACACACTCGACTCCTGGCAGGAAATCTGGGAGACAGAAACAAGAGGAAGATGGACGGCTCGACTGGTGCCCAATATACGTCCCTGGCTAGAGAGGAAACACGGTGAAGTTAACTATCATATAACGCAGTTCCTCTCGGGTCACGGGATGTTCTATCAGTATCTCCATAGGATGCGCATTGTGGAATCTCCAGGATGCCTACATTGCACCAACGAAGAGGACAGCGCTCAACACACATTCTTCGAATGCGAGAGGTGGGAGAGAGAGCGATGGCAAATTGCAAGGGAGCTAGAAATGACCAGCCCTCCCACCCCCGAGGATATGATGACCAAGATGCTCGGAAGCCAGTCAAAGTGGAATGCCGTGGCAGGGTACATCCGGAACATCCTGGAAGGCAAGCTCGTCGAGGAAAGGGCCCGGCAACGGGAACTGCAGGCAAACGGGACCAGCTAGCAGGCAGAAATCGGAATCCAGCCTGAAGTAATGTGTCAAACAGTTCCGGGCTGGACCCCAACGTGGGAAAAGGGGGTGAGGTTTTTAGTGGGTAAAAATCTCCACATACCCGGGTCTTTGGTTGCGGTCCCCCCCGATATCTTATGAAGATTTTCCTCACCTTCCTCCGAAAAAAAAAAAAAAAAAAAAAAAAAAAAAAAGTGTAGTCCTCTAAGTTGTTTGTTTCCATTTCATACCCTGCATATCCGTAAATAATTTCACTCGCTCTTGACGGGGATCCAACGAAAATCGTTAAACGACGGTTATTATGCATGGTTGTTTTTACTATCTTGCTTGGAAGGGCGGTCAGCAAAAGAGCAGTCGCCATTTTGCAGTCAGTTGCAGCACGTGGCCGCATTGTGTCCACCACGGCCTACACTTACCATCAACCTAAGTTATTAGCTCGTTCTGATTGGAGAACACGACTCCAGAGAATTCATACTCCGCTGGAACCTAATTTCATCCCTCGACGAACTGTATTCCACTCACTGATTTTCCGTTAGACGGTTTCCTAAATTGAAACCTGTTACACGTTTAGTGTCCGAGCCGATCGATGGCCAATTATCGAAACAGGTTGACTTCAGCGAGGCGCTGTACCGTGGCATTGATTCTCGCCGGATATCTCTTCAGGGTGGTGAGAGTGATCTGGAGCGGAGAGACTAATGAGGTTAATCTCACCCCGATACGCGAATTATTTATGAAAACAAGACGATATTGCGATCCCAGGTGCGCTCTGAATTATGTACGCACGTTGCTCATCGTCGTCCGACCACCGAGATTCTCATCCACCACATAAACCTCGTCACAATGGACTATGTTGATCGTTCTGCACGTTTCATCGTTCATTATTCCTTAAATAATCGACCTATGTAATCACGACAGAGGTCAACCTGTCTAATTGGCTCCATAATTTGACAGTTGATGTTTTAATATGCCAAGATCAAAAAATTAAAATGTCCGTCCGACGTCAGCCGATTTCAATAGAAGAAAATGCAGCTTTACAGTCCAATGATTGAATAAAAAAAATCACACCAGACGAATATTTTATGTAATGCCTCCTTGAAAGAAAGAAATGTTTTGTCGGTGGACGGCATTTAGGTTATGAACTCTTTTCCGAGTTTATGCGTAGTAAAACTCCTTTCAAAATCATTTTTCAACCTACCATTTAATGGAAAACTCTGCAAATTCCCTCACACGGGTTGGTCACCCGTTTGGTGACCACCAGTACCCAACTATTGGAGACGATGAGGGGCCCGTCAGAATGGAAGTTTGACGCCCTTTCCAACTGTATACACCGATTTGAGATAAATAAATTTTGGACGCTGAATCCAATAAGACGGGTCCCAGAACGATTGGCGCCCACCGGAAGAGGGAATTGGGTCAAAATGGGTATCAATCTACCCATTTCGAATGCGTTTTCGAGATTTCTGGTACCTAGGCGTGTGGGGTATCATTTTCCACTGAATTTCGGACGCTGACGCCACACCCACATTTTCCCCCATTTTCCCCATGTTGAAGAAATGTGTATCCATGCGCCTGGTCCGAGGAATAACCAACCCCTGTGAAAGAAATTGCAGCGTTTTTATTTTATAGTAAATGCACCGCTTCTCCTCAGCACAAGCCATGCTTTAAGAGGGGAGTAGCATTGATCATTGATGTTATTTTCAGAAGTGTGACTTTTTGTACATTATTTTATCACAAATAAATGCATTTAAAAATACACAGGGGTTGGTTATTCCTCGGACGAGGCGCATGGAGACTCATTTCTTCAACATGGGGGAAATGGGGAAACAGTGGGTCCCAGACCCATTCCAATCGATTCAGGATCCAGAATTTAGTAGAAAATGATACCCCACACGCCCAGGTACCGGAAATCTCGAAAACGCATATTCAAAATGGGTAATATATACCCAATTTGACCCATAACTTCTTCCAGAGGGTGCCAATCGTTCCGGGACCCACTTCATTGAAATTAGCGTCCAAGATTTAGCGGAAAATGATACCCCACACGCCTAGGTTCCAGAAATCTCAAAAACACATATTCAAAATGGGTAATATATACCCAATTTGACCCATAACTTCTTCCAACGGGTGCCAATCGTCCTGAGACCCATTTCATTGGATTCAGCGTCCAAAATTTAGTGGAAAATGATACCCCACTCGCCTAGATCGCCCGAAATCTCGAAAATCCATTTTTCAAAAAACACATTTTGACCCCTACATCACCTAAATTTGGTCCGATCGGGCTGAAAAGCTTGGAGGACCGTCCCAGGCCGAAAACAGACTCCTGACCCAAATTTCAGATTTTTAGAAAATTGTCTACTACCAAAAATGGCGTGGACGGCGGACGGCGTACGGACATTGACCTTTTGGTTGGTTATTCCTTGAATAATCAACCTATGTTTTCATGTAAATGGTCAACCTCTCCGATTCGGCTCAAAATTTTTTTCTGGACGTTTCTTGATGTCCTGATCAAAAAAGGTCAATGTCCGTCCGCCGTACGCCGTCCGCCGTCCACGCCGTTTTTGGTAGTAGAAAATTTTCTAAAAATCTGAAATTTGGGTCAGGGGTCTGTTCCCGGCCTAGGACGGTCCTCCAAGCTTTTCAGCCCGATCGGACCAAATTTGGGCGGGGTAGGGGTCAAAATGTGTTTTTTGAAAAATGGATTTTCGAGATTTTGGGCGATTTAGGCGAGTGGGGTATCATTTTCCACTAAATTTTGGACGCTGAATCCAATGAAATGGGTCCAAAACGATCGGCACCCTCTGGAAGAAGTTATGGGTCAAATTGGGTATATATTACTCATTTTGAATATGTGTTTTTGAGATTTCCGGAACCTAGGCGTGTGGGGTATCATTTTCCGCTAAATCTTGGACGCTAATTTCAATGAAGTGGGTCCCGGAACGATTGGCACCCTCTGGAAGAAGTTATGGGTCAAATTGGGTATATATTACCCATTTTGAATATGTGTTTTCGAGATTTCCGGTACCTGGGCGTGTGGGGTATCATTTTCTACTAAATTCCGGATCCTGAATCGATTGGAATAGGTCTGGGACCCGCCGCACCCACTGTTTCCTCATTTCCCCCATGTTGAAGAAATGAGTCTCCATGCGCCTGGTCCGAGGATTTATCATCAGTTTTCATGCGCCTGGTCCGAGGATTTCTTTTGTTTTTTGGCTATGAATACTGAAAACAAGAATCGATATTTGAATGATATCGATTGTTATGACTCGATGGATTTCCTCGAAAGAGGGTCAGATCACTCTCTTCATTCTGCATTCATTTCCTACCAAAAGTGTATTGAATGATATTTTACTTTAATGTCTCTTTTTGTATCCGTTGTCTGAATCGATAATATGCATCAAAATGTCAGAAATAGAGTAAAATATCTTGGTACTATAGCTTCTTGGTACTATTCTAAAACTGGTTGCGCAACCGTTTTCAAAACTGGTTGCGCAATTGATTTCAAAACTGGTTGCGCAATTGATTTTAAAACTGGTTGCGCAACCAGTTTCATGACTGGTTGCGCAACCAATTCTAAAACTGGTAACGCAACCGATTCTAAAGCTGGTTGCGCAACCGATTCTGAAACTGGTTGCGCGATTAATTTCAAGACTGGTTGCGCAACTTGTTTTATGACTGGTTGCGCAACCAGTTTCATGACTGGTTGCGCAACTGGTTTCAAGACTGGTTGCGCAACCGCTATTATGACTGGTTGCGCAATTGGTTTCAAGATTGGTTGCGCAACCGCTTTTATGACTGGTTGCGCAACCGCTTTTATGACTGGTTGCGCAATTGGTTTCAAGACTGGTTGCGCAACCGCTTTGATGACTGGTTGCGCAATTGGTTTCAAGACTAGTTGCGCAACCGCTTTGATGACTGGGTTTGCAATTGGTTTCAAGACTGGTTGCGCAACCGGTTTCATGACTGGTTGCGCAACCGCTTTTATGACTGGTTGCGCAACTGGTTTTATGACTGGTTGCGCAACCGCTTTGATGACTGGTTGCGCAACCGGTTTATGACTGGTTGCGCAACCACTTTTATGACTGGTTGCGCAACCGGTTTTATGACTGGTTGCGCAATTGGTTTCAAGACTGGTTGCGCAATTGGTTAAAAGACTGATTGCGCAACCGCTTTGATGACTGGTTGCGCAATTGGTTTCAAGACTGGTTGCGCAATTGGTTTCAAGACTGGTTGCGCAACCGGTTTCATGACGATTGGCACCCACTGGAGGAAGTGATGGGTCAAATTGGGTATTTATTACCCATTTTGAGTATGTGTTTTCGGGATTTCTGGTGCCTAGGCGTGTGGGGTATCATATTCCACTAAATTTTGAACCCTGAATCGATCGGAATGGGTCTGGGACCCGCCACACCCACTGTTTCCCCCATTCGAGGAATAACCAACCCGTGTGTAAGAATTTGCAGATTTTTGGATCTAGACACCATGAAACGTCCAGAAAAAAATTTTGAGCCGAATCGGAGAGGTTGACCATTTGCATGAAAACATAGGTTGATTATTCAAGGAATAACCAACCAAAAAGAGTTAAGAGTAGAATGATACTTCTACTTGTGACCTGTTATTGGGGCCTATCCAATACGGAGTGGATCCCTCTTATTTCCCTATTTCCTCGTCCTCGATATAATCCCAGGAAGCAAACATTGAGAGATTTTCATCAGTTGAGCCGCACACAGCAAAGCAGTAAAGCAAATTTCCAAGGAAGACACTCGGGGAAATTACCAGAGCCCGAACCCTCTTCCTTCGCTCTTCCCAAAGATCACATTTTGCCAAGACCCGATAAACGTTTGGAGATTGGACGTCCAAATGAGGTCAGCACAATGGCATGATCTTCCCGGCCTTTCTACCGCCACTGGCAGAACGCGATAGCCCAAGGTCAAGCAAAGAGGTACCCAACCAGTGGATTTTTTTTTTTTTTTTTTTTTTTTTTTTTTTTTTTTTTTTTCCATCGCCAAAGTAAAGAGAGAAAAGTTTGGAGATGAAAGGAGAAATAGCGAAGGTCTTGGAGAAAAAAAAGTCTGAATGTAATTTGAAGACCCGCCGAAAGAGGAAACAGCAGTTTCGACCTTTTTACGCCAGTTTCCTCGGTGTTTTAACATGGAACCATGTTTTAGCCATGACCTAACTACCAAAAACCGTTCGCCGAGAAGGTGACGCGGGAAGGGAACGCCAGAAGGGTGACGCGGGAGTGTCACACGGCCCTCTGGGCCTCGCCAGGGGACCGTACCTACTTCCTTGTAAGGTAGTAGTGAGTCATCAGAAAATACCTACCTACTCCTATGAAATTCTGCGAGATCCGGAGTCCTCATTTACAGTTAGTTAGTTAGTTAGTTAGTCTTACTGCGGTCGTCCACCCGCGATGTTGTGTCCTGGACCCGAGTGCCCCCCCACAACGTCATCAGGTATATGTCCTCTTCATTCTGTGAATACATCTGCGTCTGGATCGTGCATCGATATGATCTTCACTCGTCATATTGAAAATATCGATTCGAAAAATTATATAAGTTATTTCAGCTACCACAAGCCAACGTTGGCCATCACTTCTATGGATTGTGTGGAATAAAAAAATATAAATCGAACTTATAAAAAATGTATTTTTGGCCTAAAAATCGCCTTTTTCGGAGAAATACACCTGTTTGAAACCTTTATCTAATTCCGTCACTTTGAAGTACAAATTTTCCTTGGAGTTGAGACTGCCCATCGTTTCGTCATCCATCTTGGCATGTCGCACAGGTAAGAAGCAGTTGAAGGTCTCACCAAGTACCATAATACGTTCCCCGAACTTGCTAGTTACTCTCCGCAGTTGTTGAACTTTGAACGCTTTGTTATGATCCACTTGGCTCAGGTTCAACAAAGGAGCTTCGTCAATGTCTGCAAGGGCGTTCATGGCTGCTAGAGAATCCATAGTATGAGAGCTCGGGAATGACAATGCAGCAGTAGAGTCTTGGTTATCTTATTATGCTTATATTATAAACATGGGTCCATGTTTATCGGATTTTAGCCGTAGGCTCTAAGCGGAAAGCAGACGGGGGTCCAGGGGGCTTGCCCCCTGGCGAGGCCCAGAGGGCCGAGTTTCCTTTTTTTTCTCGAAATACTTCTTTTCCCTTCTTTGGCGTTCTTTTAGGTTATTTGAAGCGAAGGGAACCTGATTGGCTAAAAGTCAGTTTGCCGCCACTACTCAGTAAAGGAAAGGTTTACAGCGCGTGTTTTTGGATGGTGTTTCCTTTTGCTGTTTGTACGAACGTACTTGGCAAACCAACTGTCCGATATCAAAACACGATCTTTCAAGGGAGAGAGGAAATTTATCAAACGAATCATCTCAATCGATTTGGTTTCGTACAACTCTTGCGAAGCCAAAAGAAAGAAAAAAAAAACCACAGTTGGGTTGGTTATTCCTCAGACCAGGCGCATGGAGACTGATTTTAAAATAGAGTCAGCGTCCATAACCTCTTCCAGTGGGCGCCAATCATACCAGGACTCATTCTAATCGATTCAGCGTCCAAAATTTAGTGGTAAATGATACCCCACACGCCTATGTACCAGAAATCTCTAAAACACATTAGAAACGGGTAGATTAAACGCTAATAACAGCAATTATTGTTTTGAACAAAATTTTGGGAAAATACCTGTTCTAGTAAAAAAATATTTTTTAATTGAGCGCCATGGAACTTTCACATTTTACGATGTAATTTACCCTACTCCATATTCTTCTTTTCTCTATTTATGTGGTTTTATAACCGTTATTTTATAAATTGAATAACGGTAAGTTTGGTATTTCAAAATGACCGGTTATTCATAACAGTTTCTAGTTATGTGACCCACCCCTTGTCAACCTTCTGTTTGGGTATATTCTGTGGTTGACTTGTATCATTTTTGAGTTGAAAAAAGGCCTTTTGTATCAATATGTTAGGTAAGATGATCCAACCTCTATTGTGATTTCATTCAGTAAGCAAATCAAAATAATTGACTGCCTCAAAAAGGGTATAAATTATTTCGTCTCAATTTGACTACTTTCTTAATGATCTTCCTTCAACCTATTTCCGTTTCAAAAGATTCAAGAAAAGTTTTTCAAAGAATAAAAGTTGAACGAAGTTGAAAAGTTGAGGAAGAAAAGCCAGGTTCGTTCAAGGGCAACTCGAATAATATAATTTGAATCAAAGTGAATAAGTCAAAGTTCCTCGAAGAACGTCGCTCTTTCTTACCGACGAATCCGTTTGAGGATCGTTTCGTCATTTAATTTGTATTGAAAAAAGCGAAGAATATTTCACGAGGTATTTGGTTTTCTTTTCATTCCAGTCGGTCCGATTCAATTGGTCTTTTTTGGTGCCGTATTTTCATCTTTTCCTGACTTTCCTTTGAGTTATGAGATTCGAGAGGACGTGGAGATTCGACCACGTGCCAACCGCCATTAAAGGGATCAGTATTGCGAAGGGAAAGCGCTTTTGAAGAAAACTTTTCTCATTTCGATGGTAATTATTGGCCGATTCTGTCTCGTGTTGAAATGCTGACCGAAGGCAGCGTGGATTTCCCTGCTTGTCGGTTTATTTGTCACTTTGATCGACAGTTATGATTGATATTGCTTCAAGGCGATCACTTTTCACGAAGGATTGTTGCCTTGTCAGACGAAAAACCACCCCCTTGCCGAGTCCACGGATTTTTACGCAAAATCGCCTTTAAATAATCGAATGAAGTTTGTCAATTCAGGTAAATTGAGTCTCCTCACAATAACACAAAAAAGTTTCCTATTTTTGAGTTAATTATTCTCTATAAAATAAAACGCCCTGGTGATTATTCCTAGAATAAACAACCCATGTTTTCATGCAAAAAGTCAATCTTTTTTCTGGGAGTTTTAAAGTGTCTAGATCAAAAAAGGCAAATTTCCGTCCGCCGTTTATTAATAGAAAATTTTCTAAAATTTGAAATTTGGGTCAGGGGTCCGTTCCCACTCTGGTTGGTCATCGAATTTTTTCAGCCCGATCGGACCAAATTTGGGCGGTGGTTAAAATGTGTAATTCGGAAAATGGGTTTTCGAGATTTTTGGCGATCTAGGCGTGCGGGGTAATAATTTCCACTAAATTATGGACGGTGAATCCAATGAAATGGGTCCAAGAACGATTGGCGCCCTCTGGATGAAGTCATGGAACCAGAGTCATCTACCCATTTTGAATGAGTATTATCGAGATATCATGTTCTTGGGCGTGTGGGGTATCATTTTTCACTACATTTTGAACCCTGAATCGATTGGAATGGGTCACTTCACGATTTTCCAATAAATTGTGGTCACATTCCTTAGAATGAGTTGTGAAAACTCACTAGTTTTCCAGATATTCAGCAATAATAAACCATTGTGGAAGAATCCGCAGAGTTTTTGTCAAGTCATAACGTTGCCGAATGATCGAATTAATGTACGGTAGTAAAAATGAACGAGAGTCAGAACAATGCGTACGAGAATCAGCGTCCAAAATTTAGTGGGAAATGATACCACACACCCCTAGGTACCTGAGATGTGGAAAACACACATTCAAAATGGGTAGATAGGTACCCATCTTGACCCATAAACACTTCCGGTGGGCACCATTCGTTCTGGGACCCATTTCATTGGATTCAGCGTCCAACGTTTAGTCGAAAATGATACCCCACACGCCTAGATCGCCAAAAATCTCGAAAATCTAGTTTTCGAAATACACATTTTGACCACTACCCCACCTAAATTTGGTCAGATCGGGCTGAAACGTTTTGAGAACCTACTCTAGAGCCAGGAACAGACCCCTGACCCAAATTTCTAAATGAATTTCCAATGAAACGATCCAAATTTAGTGGAAAATGATACACCACACGCCTAGGTGCCTGAAATTTCGAAAACACACATTAAAATGGGTAGATAGATACCCATATTGACCCATGACCTCTTCCTAAGGGCGCCAATCGTTCCAGGACCCATTTCATTGGATTCAGGGTCCACAATTTAGTCGGAAAATGATACCCCACAAGCCTAGATCTCCAAAAATCTTGAAAATCCATTTTTCGAAATACACATTTGAAAACAGGTTGAATACTCAAAGAATAACCAACCAGAGTCGTCTTGAGACACATAATGTTGATGTTCTTCATTTTTCCAGGCTCCAGTGAGCTATATGAACCTAGTTTGTTGTAAATATTGATTGAGGTACGACGAGGAAGGGGATGAAAAGGTCATTTCAGTGGTTTTCGATGTACTATTCTTGTCCCGAAAATTATTTTATTCAGTGCGTTGCTTTAGAAGAAGTAAATTGTAAAAAGAGAAAATGATGGAATATTTCAAAAAGACCAATTAAAATGGCCGTTCCACGCATCCCTTCACTCCACATCGCCTAAGGACACAGAAGCGGGTTTGTCAAATTCAATATATAAACGTATTTACGCACCTCTTTGAACAAGTTCTACCTTGCGGCGGTCTTTTAACAATTTCGAACACTGGAGCGGAAACTGTTTCCACCGGAAGGAAACCGTTTCATGAATGAACCAACATTGTATGTGTAATGTGATGAATCGTCGAAAAAGACTCGAGATCGTTAAGCGGTGAAGGGATGGTGACACATCCGAGTTTCTCGAGTTTTCTTTTTTCTAAAACAGTTGAAATTTTTCGGAAAAAAAAAAAAACGCTGCAAATTCTAACACCAGGCGCATGGAGACTCATTTCTTCAACATGGGGGAAATGGGAGAAACAGTTG